>CALNHX010007912.1:0-67664 GCA_940337035.1 Agriotes lineatus | reverse complement strand
CGAGAAAACGGAGAAGAAGGACTAGAGGAGAACGGCGTAGAAGAAGAGTGGACAGCAGATATGGATGAGGATCGACAAATAAATATAGCAAGGATCGACAAATAAATATAGCAGAACTGCAAGCAGCTATAAAGAAAACAAACATTAGGAGAGCAGCCGGATACGACGAAATTTCCCCGCAGGTGGTCAAATATATGGGAAAAGGAGGAATAGAATATATGCTAAAAATATTCCAACACGGCATGGAGAACAAAGCGAGTCCCAAAAGACTGAGAGACTGCAGTGATTATACGAATATATAAAAGGCGACGCAAAAGAATGTAACAACTACAGAGGAATTTCCCAGGAAAACTATACTCCAGAACACTAAATGCGCGGCTAAGAACCTAAGTGGAACATCAGCTAGAAGAAGCACAATGCGGATTTAGACCGAACAGACGAACCCAAGACGCTATATTTACAATCAGACAGATTTCGGAGAAAGAAGCACCTCTGCTTCCTAGACCTAAAGCAAGCATATGACAGAGTGACATAGCGACATATCCAAGGTCTTAAACAAGCGAAATGTCAGTCCTGGGTTAAGCAATCAAAAGTTTCTACCGGAGCTCACAAAATATAGTTAGAACGGCCAATGAAGAATCACAATTTAGAACGAACACATGAGTAAGACAAGTGGACATTTTATCCCCATATCTATTTATCATGATTATGGACAACACTTGTTCTCGCAAGGCTCTCGATGCTCGAGTATCGTCGTGTCTAGTTGTGCCAGTGCGCTCCGATAATTTCGCATTGACGCTAAAAGCTACCGATACATTATTCTCAGCCAATTCAAGCTGCTGCAAAGTTTTATAATCTGGTTTCGTGGATTGTGTTATCACATTATATTTCCTGGAAGAAGTTATATAAATTCTTATCAACAATGCCCTTCACCAGAGACCAATTAGAAGATACCAACCAAATAATCACGACTATTACTACGAAGCTTCTGTCGGAGGCTACATTTTTAAATACCATTAAAAACTTCTTACGGAAACAAACATGGAGCAATTTAGTGAAGTCTTAAAACCGCATATCGAAGAAACGACAATGTTAAAGGAAGAATCGGGCAACGAAGATCTTGAAAATAAAGTTTTGGATCTACTTAATAATAAATTAAACGCCAATTTGGATATACATCATATCGACAGAATGCATCGCATCAGCAAATATACCGCTAGTTCGACTGCTCCCAGAGCAGTTATAGTAAAATTTATTTCATTTTCATATCGTTAGATGGTTTTTCTGCAGAAAAAAACTTCTAAAGGGTACGAGAATCTTCATTCAATATTTAACAGCTTCGCGAGCTAAATTACTAAAATCCTGTGCTGAGAACTATACATTCAAGAACGTTTGGTCGAAAGATGAAAACATTTTCGTTAAGAATAATGGTGTAATCACGCAAGTTAAGTCTCCTTCTGATTTAATAGTATAAAATCCAAATCTATATAAATTTCAAATTTAAGTTGAGTTATTAGTGACATATTAAAGTCAAATTTTAGTTATGAAGGGGCGCACACGCACGATCACTGTGCACAGTTAGCCTTTGATTAACCTAAATAACTCTCTGAATAAGTTGCACTGTTAAATTCAATTTATTTAAGGTGTTATGCTAAGATTTGGAAATTTAAATACGCAATCTATTTTATCAACATACAATGATTTTAAAACGTATGTTAATGCGAATTATTTCGATGTTTTAGCTGTAACAGAGTCCTGGCTGTCTTCCAATATTGATAACAACAGCGTTGATATAGAGAGCTATTACCGTATGACAAAAGACCGTGGTGGACGAGGCGGAGGAGTTGCTTTATATGTAGATAGTAGTATTTTATTCATCATAATATACACCGTGGTGCTTAGATATGTCACAATTCTCGTTAAAATATTCATTCATTCATAATCTATAGCCTCTTTTACCTTTCGGTGTCGAGGACCATTCATATAAATATATAAAATATAAAAAATATACAATGAACTTACAGAAATAGTCATCTACAAAAAAATACAGTAAAAACAAAATACTATAAGTAGTCAATAAAACAAAACAGTCTTAATTTTCAACAAATCTGAAATCGGAAAGTTCATTGTAGACATTGGCCAGAAGATGCTTTTTAAGCTTAATTTGTAATATAAACACCCCACTTGAGGTGTTGAATTACTTATTTATATGATAAATTAAAATAATAACTTACCTCACAGATGTCAATATTTGACATACAAAGATTGTCATGGTATATCTTTCTAATTATTTTAAATATTGCTCCAGCTAGTCAGTACAACTAAATGAATACTCTTTATCCTCAGCTGAATGGTGCTTCGTAATAACAAGTATAGCTGATTGTTTAAATGTTTGGTTACTATAAAGTAATTTTATAGTTACTTTCAGGTCTTTTACTGATATTCTAAATATCTTAATGACATTCAGATATATTTATTGACTTTTCAATGACGTAAGGATAGTCTAGTTTGTTTTGGGATAACTTTTAATCAATATTTAAAACCCAAATTCCCCAATTTACATTTCCCAATCTTAGCTTAAATCCAAAAGGTATAATCTCTAAATATAATTGCCTAAAATCGCCGAGTACTCAGAACACTATTAAAATTTAGATAATTAATAGTAATTCTTAGTTCTAAATACAAGTTCACTAATATTAAATACACAATTTAAATATTCTTGAAGTATTCCAAAAGTTGTTAGTAAAAGTTATTAAACAAACACTGACCTTAGCGTCGCTTTAGAGTAACCTGATCAGCAACCTATAGAATCCCCTCTGCAAATGAAGCAGGACAGCTAACAGTAACTGGCTGGTTGAAATCTCCAATCCCTTCAAAAAGCTCTTTGGATGTGTTGCTATCTTCCAGATAGCACTTCTCAATTGAATGCACAACATACACGTAAACACTGGCTCTACGTTAATTATATTGTAAGTTATTTACTTGGTAATATAACTTCAATATGAAATTGAAAACACTTCAATTATGTCGACTTGATAAGACGGTTTGATTTGCTGAATTTACTTTGTATCAGTACCAGATACTTTCTGTGTAATGATCATTTAATTAAATTCAATTGAAAATACCAATTGGTTGGGATTGAACCACCATCGGTTTTAATATGACCGCCTCAAGTCCAGTTTCAAATTGAACTTTTTTATCATTCTGTTTATTATTTCTCTTTGGTTACCCGTAACCATTCACAACCCAACGACTGTACACAAACTTTTTTAAATTAACTATCTGGATATCTTTTATATAAATACATGTGACATGCAGACTGCATGTAACATTAAAAACTTTGAAGTTTTGTTGTGGTATTTTTGAGAGTACTGGGGAGGAAATTAAACAATCCTATTCCGAAATTATTTTGTTTAGTGGACGTTAATCTTTGCTGCGGAACCTGTATATCGCCTCGACTGCGGGTGTCATAACCATGGACATCGCCGTTTTTTG
Organism: Agriotes lineatus; assembly: GCA_940337035.1. NCBI lineage: Eukaryota > Metazoa > Arthropoda > Insecta > Coleoptera > Elateridae > Agriotes > Agriotes lineatus. The sequence goes on along the minus strand of CALNHX010007912.1, from coordinate 64,169 downwards.
TATAATGACCATAATGTTCTTTTATGTGTAATAGATTACAATATAGTATTGCTGACGGTAACGTTAATATGTTATATGTTTTGAACAATGGTTTACAACTGTCTAACTGACTCGCCCCCGCCAACACTCTCAAGGCTCTTTTTTGTACAATGAATATTTTTTTAATATGTGTAGAGGTACCCCAGTTTATCAGACCGTACGTCATTACACTATGAAATAATGCGTGGTATGCAACAATGGCAGCATGTAAGTTTACTCGATTTTTTATTTGTCTAATTACATAGATGGGTCAATTTTGATGTCACCACACAAATTAAAGATAACAGTCAACAACAAAAAAAGTTTTAAAAAGGTATATTTCTAATATAATATGCAATTAGTGGATTTCAATAAAAAAATTAGGAAAATATATATATAATTATACTTTAAAAAATATTTATGTTAATTTATCATTCCCGTGGCATGTCCCTACTCTAACCTAGGTACATTATTATAGTATTACTTGTGCAAATATAGCAATTATTATAATTATTATTACTCAGAGATAGTCTAAGGAATTCATTATTTTGCATTTTTGTTTAAACTTGGGCCATTTCTATTTTATTTTATGAAAAATTAAACCTGAAATTATGTCTCCCAAAATTATAATCATTCCCGTGTTTGAAATATCTCTTTAGTTTTTACGATAATAGATGGCTCTGCTAGTGCTAACGCTGCAGTTTTCTACGAATACCTTCTCAGCTGTAAACAAACGCCATGTCATTTTGTTTTAAAAACCGTTGGCAAAGAGTGCAGTTGTATTGCAATTGCTAATTAGGTGGTTGTAACGTTAGTACCCGTCATTTTCCGTGGTAAGTATTATAGTTTTAATTTACAAATAATATTACTTGAATTTGGCGTTACGCATTAGTTAGTATGCACGTATTCCAACGTTCCAATAATTGCGTCATTGGATAGATATCTGCTTTATTAATTCAACATAACCTGCATTAACGCCATTCCCGTGCCATTGATTAGGTACGGGAATGACGCTATTACCTAACGGAAATGATTTATGAGGAACTGTTTGTTTCAGCTTTCAGATATTATATTCACTTGGTACAATGGCTAGAAATAAAAGCGCACCAGTCAGTAAAGAAGATCAGTTACGAAGAAAACGAGAAAAAGAACGAGAACGACGAAGGAAAATAAGGGAAGATCCAGTAAAACGGGAAAAACAGCGGGAAAAAGAGCGCCAAAAATATTTACGACAAAAAGAGAATAAAGTTAAACGTGTGATTAAGGATTTAACACCAAGAGCGCAGAGAAATCAAAGATGACAATGGAAAACAAATTCTAAAAATTACAGAGAAAGACAAAAATACAAAATTAGAGAAGAGCTTTTACTGCAAGAGATCACTCCTCCCGCATCTGACACAAGACCATCGAGTTTTCAGTCAAGACAAGATTGTGGAAAAAGAAGATCCGCAGCAAACAAAGTAAGACGATATAGAGAGAAAAAAAGAATGACTTTGCAAATGGACAGTTACAAGAAGAAATATCTAAAATATAAAAAGCGTTATGAACGTGTGCAAAAAAAGCGTGCATCTTTAAAGCAAGCCAACTTAACTCCCAACACAAGAGTCAACAAGCTATTAAATGTCTCAGGTAAACATCTTAAAAATGTAGCTACAGTCTTTTTGCTGAAGTTATGAAAGACCAGTTAAAAGATACTTACAACCATCTAAACTCGAACCATGAAAAGCTAGTATTTAAAACTGTGCGGGGTAACAAAAAAATATCGTCTACAACAGTGGTTCCCAAACTTATTTGGCCTACCGCCCCCTTTTCAGAAAAAAAATTACTCAGCGCCCCCTGGAAATCTACATTGTTTAAGCGAACAAACAGAAAGATATTGTAGTGGTAGCTTCTTGAGACTGATAAATAATTATCTAGAAGAGTATTTCTAGGTAGGAAATTATTTTGAAAGAATAAATTAATTAGTAATTAAAAAGTATAAGGAAGGATTTATACATTAAAAGTAAAACATAAATATTAGAGAATTGTTTAATGAATGATACATTAGATACAGTTACTGTTAAATTGCGAATAAAATTAAAAAGGTTCGAGCATATAAGTTGATTTAGTTGGGATAGTTGTTTGGTAACATCAGAGCTTAGATTTTAATTTGTAGGTATTAACTGGCAGTCGGAATAACTAAAGTGAGAGCCAAACTCAAATTATTATCTGAAAAAGTCAATTATGAAATGTTATAATAAAATATACCATATAGAAATTTTTTATAAATTATTATTGCTAGAGAAACTGATATTTTTAAAATAAACAAATCTTTTCTGAATTTGTAACCTGTATTTTGAGTAAAAGCATATTTGAATAATAAAAGTCCTTTATTATGATGGTTGTATTTACTTTCTGGATGGTGTATTAAAGGGTGTGATAAAGTAAAATTAAAGAAACGGTGAATAAACAAGACTGAATAAATAAAGTAATAAATGGTATGAAGAAGAATAAGAACATTTAATAATGGTAAATAGTCTTCATGGAATAAATAAATCTATAACTTGCATTTTGAGTGTTTATTTGGAAAATCATGTTACACTATATTACACAACAGATGAAATATGTACGAATGGTTTTTCAAAATCTTCTTATCTTCTCTTCCTTCTTTAAGCTGTCACCGCCCCCCAAATGCACCCGAGACTACTATCGCCCCCCTAGATCGTTCCAGCGCCCCCCAAGGGGCGATATCGCCCACTTTGGGAATCACGGGTCTACAAGGAAAGTGTCAGTCTTCAATGAAAATGAAGATATGAAGATTACCGGATTCTAATGAAATAAGTCACAGCATCTTAAGGAAACATAAAAGAGAAGGAAAAAGAGGAAAGGTCGCTAAAATTTTAGAGAAAAGGTACAACATTTTCTACAAGAAGATATAAATAGCCGCATTTGCCCGGGAAAGAAGGACTACGTAACACGCAATAAATTGACGCAGCAAAAACGATATCTTACAGATACGATGCAGAATCTTCATAAACGTTTTTTGAAAAGTTATCCAAACTTAAAAATGGGTTATAGATTTTTTTGCCACTCTCGGCCCTTTTGGGTTGTTCCGATGAAAGTATCACAAAGAGAAACTTGTAATTGTATGACTCACTCCAATATTGAGCTAATTATTCAGGCTTTATATTCTCATGGTGTAGTATTCACGAAATCGGTACAGGATGTTGTTAAGAACCTTTGCTGCAATTTTAAAAATTAAATGTGTCTATTTAGACATTGCAAAGAGTGTTCAAATTTAACTGTCAGGTACAATAGTGAAAGCAACATTACGGGAAATGATAAAATTTCATATTTTCAATGGATTAACAAAAAGAAAGAATATATGGATAAGAAAACTAAGAAAATAAAGAAAACAGTAAAAGTAACAAACCAACGTCTTGTAGAAAAATTAACAGATATCGTTGCCAAATATGAGAATTATTTAATTCCATTTATGGCACATGAAGGCCGTATTTTACACCAGTATAATTCTATAAAACAATTGAAAGAAAACATGTTAGAAAATGAAATCATCGTTCACTGCGACTTTAGTGAAAATTACAACTTAAAATATGCCCAGGAAATACAATCATTTCATTTCAGGGGCTCTAGGAAGCAGATATCGCTACATACTGTCGTAGTCTATGCAAAATCAAGTAATGGCGTTTTTAACAAAAGTTACTGTACACTCTCTGAATCTCTCCTGCATGGTCCACCTGCTATTTGGGCACATTTGTTTCCTGTTATAAAAGAAAGTTTAACGTCAGGTAACATTAATACTATCCATTTTTTGAGCGATAGTCCGGCAACACAGTACATGAATAAAACAATGTCTTATTTTTTGGCCAATAGTACTTTGCACACATAAAAAAATCACATGGAACTACCAAGAAGCAGGTCATGGTAAAGGGGCGCCAGACGGAATAGGTGGAGTCTGCAAAAGAACTGCTGATCGCATAGTTGCTCAAGGGAAAGATGTAGCAGATTTTGAAACTTTGCTAAAAATACTTTATGAATTGCAAAGGAATTCATTTTTTTTGAGATTCGCTCTGAAGATATTAAGATCTTTTCGAAGAAAATCATTGACGAATTCTGTATTCAGTTTCGTGGATTAAGGTTCACCAAATAGTTAGAACGGATTTACCTACTGAGAACTCTGAAAATCATCGTCTTTGGATGAGGTCACTTTCTTGTTTTGACTGTTCAGAAAACTGCAAACATTTTCAGGTTGGAGTTCTTGATTATCCCATAGCCAAAGACTTGTCCGACTCCGAAGACGATTTAATTTTGAAGAATCTATCAGGCAACCAAGAACGACTTAGACTTACCGTCAGCGATGAAGAGAACATTAACCAGCCCAATGAACAACATGATGATGCAGGTACATCCATTCCCAGTCCAAAAATACAAAATGGAACCTACGTGTTGGTAGAACTTGCTTCAAATATGCATAAATACAGATACGCGGCGATCTGTCAGTCAGATCTTGAAGATGATGGAGAAATTAAAGTCCAGTATTTAAAAGTTTTAAGCAATTCTACTCAACAAAGGTTTAAAATAGTAAAAAAAGATATCTCCTACATAGAAGAATCTCAAATTTTGCAAGTGTTACAAAAACCAAATTTGGTAGTGAGAGGAAATCTAGCTTTTTACCAATTTCCAAATGAAATAGATGTTTTCGAAAAAGGAAAATTTTGAACTGTTTTTAAGCTATTAATAATGGTAAGTTAAGTTAAAAGTTTTATTACTATGTTTGTTCTTTTGTCAGTTTTGAATTTGTTTGTACTTACACTTATACACTTCATAAAAAGTAAAAAATAAATTTATTTTGTTTGAAACTTCTTTCGTATTTTATATTTATAGGTTTTAGCCATTCCCGAGTTATGGCCATCATTCCCGTGTAATCCAATTTTACAAAAATCAAAATAAATTAAATTTGAGCTTATATTAAAAACGTTTTTAACACCACTAACATGGATATAAATAAATAAACATAAGCAAAATCAAAAAACAATATTTATTAATTATGGCATGAATGGACAAACTCCGTTTTAAAAAGTGCCACTTTCCAGACATTGCCCCAGATCGTTCTTGATAACTTAATTGAAAGATTGTCAACATGCTTGCCAAGTTACGGTTTACGGTTTCACAGATATTTTGTTTATTCGAAAATAGTAAAGTGGTAGTTTTATTTTGGTTTAAACAAAGCTTGTTTGCCTGGAACCAATCTGAGGCTTGGTTGATAATGTTGGTTTGTAATTGATTGACAAGAGTTTCATCTTCTATGTGGTTTGCAAAGGTCGTATCGTCTGCAAATAAAGTTGTGAAAACTGGGATGGCATTAGACAAGTCATTAACATAGATTAAAAATAACAACGGTCCCAATACACTTCCTTGTGGGACACCATGTTGAATTGAAGATATCTGGCTATACTGACCTTTGCAAAATACACATTGAGCTCTGTCAGATAAGTAGGACGACATTAGTTTTAGAGTTACTCCCGTGCAACCGTAATACTTCAGTTTATCGAGTAAAATGTTTTTTGAAACACAGTAGAACGCCTTGCTTAAATGAAGAAATAGTGCAAAGGAAGATTTTTTATTTTCCAATGATTCTGTTGTATAATTAATGAGATTCGGCACGGATCCCGATGTGTCTCTTCCTTTTGTGAACCCAAACTGTCTGTCCGTAAAAATATGGATGGTTTCAAAGAAATTTAGAATTCGAACTGCAATAATTTTTTCTATAATTTTGGTCAAAATGGGGAGAAGCGCAATGGGTCTATAATTTGATCTATCATCAATTTCACCCGATTTATATAAAGGTATAATTTTGTCTGGTTTCAATTTATTAGGAAATATGCCCGTGTTTAATATGATGTTTGAAATATGAGCTATCGGGGCAGATAAACATAAAACATCTTCTTTGTACATACAAACCGATTGATTATATAGGTCTAGTGATTTTGACCTTTTTAATGCCTTTATAATATCTTGTACTTCAGATTCCTCAACAGCATATAAGAAGAGTGATTGTTCATTCTTTATTGGTAATTTCTTTAGATAAACACTGTGTGTGTACTTTGATGGGGGAATATTTGATAATAAATCGTCGGCTACATGCACATTGCACAAAGTAGTAGTTGTGGGAACGTGGGAAAATCACACTTAACACTCAATTGCTATTGTTATTGTTTACACCTTTTTTTATTATTCTTCATATTGTTCTTTGTTTATTATCAGACTCCAAAATTTCTTTACTGATTTCTTCTATTTTTAATTTTAAGATTTTTTGTTCGTATTCGTATTTTTTTTGTTCAAATTTAGCCGATAAAAGATCACTATTTTGCAAGTTCAATTTCAAAATGTTTGCAAGACGATTTATTTCTTCCCTGGCCGAAATTATTTCTGGATTGGTAAATATAGAGGCATTTTTACATTTGTTATTTGTATTTATTTTAATGGGAGGAAAAGATAAATCCTGATAATATGAAAAAACTTTATAAAAAGCATTAACTGCACAGTTTGGGCCAGACTCTCTATATAATTCTACCCAATCTTCAGTTAAGAGGTAATTTGAAAATTTGATTCTATTTCTAGAACTTTTATTTGGTACGGTTTTGTAAACAGAGGTCGCCCGTTTTTGAATGGTGTTAAATTTAATTATTTGAGATTTGATCAGATATGTGAAATTCAGCCACAGTTGCAAGTTGTGTTTCAAAATGTGTGAAGATGTTGTCGATACACGATTTGGAATTTTTTTGTACTCTAGTCAAGTCGGTGATATTTTTTGTAATCCAAATGAATGGAATATGTTAGTAATTTCGATGCTTTCCTTAGTTCCACTAGTTTACTATTTTTAAAATTTGTAGATATTAATTCAAGAGTACGAGAAAGATTATTTTTAACGATATCGATATTACCACTTGGAGAACCATATAAAGCCACCGCAACACAGTTCAAATCAGCAAGTTTAATGCCAGCACATTCAAAATGTTTTCACTGTTAAATTCATTAATGAAATTTATTGATGTAAAAACGTGATCAGATCTAGCAAAAATACATACTCCTCCACATTCACTCTCCAATCGGCAGTAACAAGAAGCTAGATTGTAATTATTTGGTGTATATAAATGTTTTTCTCTATCCTTAAGCCAATGTTCACTAATCATCACCACGTCAAAATTTTGCTCAGTTACGATGGATTCAAGATAATGGTGTTTGCTCCTAATACACTGAATATTTGCATGTAAAATAGTAATATTACTGGTGTTTTCATTACAAAAGAGAGGTACTGAATGTTTGTCAATGATAGATACTTGCTCTTCTGGGCGCGTCGGTCGTATTAAAAATTTCGTTTTGGCGAGTAGTATTTGCCATGGCTTTCCCTGGATTGTTGTAGGCGTATTAGATGTTGGGAGGAGACAAATGATTTGTAGGTTGCAAGGTCCGCCGATGCAGTAGAAGATGGTATGCCATACGCTTCAAAGTACTTCATGTATAACCTTTAGCGACTCCACGTCTACAATAAGGCCCTCAGAAGCCAAAAACACCCTTACAGAAGCATTTGTGAAGCCCTCGTGACAAACTGATTGCGGTTGTTCATATAGATAGGATATGTACAACCTGACGGGATTCATTATTGTGTGTTGTTTGTCAGCTGCTATAGCCTCCCCATCAGAATGAAGCGTTACAATTTTCTCTTGAGTAGCGACTGCTTTAGTTGTCTTTTTATTTACCTTGTCCAGCTGCGTTTCATTTCTTTCGCTAGGATTTTCCTCAAAATGGCATTTTCTTTCTACTGGCCACTTTACCGATACACCAGGCAGGCCAGAAGTTCTCTTTTGCTAATCGAGCGGCAGACTTTCTGTTTATGGTGCCAATCTTGTATGTTATCTCCGCTGCATTTTCTGATTGTTTTAATAGGGGGTAGCATCTTATAAAGTCCGACACTCCCAACTTTTCTTTAATATAATGTACTACGTGATTGCCGTTATAGTACCATGGAAGGTTTCTCACAATCACATACTGCCATTCACTTTTGCCTACTTATTCATCTTGAGTAGGTAAGATTAAATTCGACACTGTTGACGGCCATTATCGATACAGAATTATACCTATTGAACATTATGTTGTTATAAAACAGATTTGGATAAGTATTTGTATCAGCAAAATTAACATAGCTATAGATCTCCAAAGTTTAACTTTAAGGGGTTCTTTTCTGCTCTGGAGGACACTCTTTCTGGTATTTGGCCAAAATTTGGTGAAATTGTCTGCTTAGGTGACTTTAATTTAAATTTATTAAATACTAATGGTAACAATATTGGTATCTTTGACAGTATGTTGGAGACGTATGCTTTAAAACAAATTATTAATGATCCCACACGTATTACATTATTTTCAAATTATTGTGTCAAATTCGATAATTGCTTGGAGTACGAATGTTTCCCATGCATGGAATCTCTGATCACTGGCTTGCTACTTGTGATTTGAATTTTAACGTCAACGTGAATCATAGTCAGTAAAAGGATCCATTAGTAACTCGAAATGGGGTTGAGTATCACAGGAGAGAAATTAAAAACAACAAACCTTCCCCATGTATCATATTTAATGAAAGCAATAAGCTAGATTAATACAGCAACATGTTTCGACTAAAGAGTTATCTTCCGTCTTACTACAATTAATATTAAAAATTAGTAAAAGCGAACCATTACAGAGGCGAGAACTTACATGATAAAAGCAGTAGTTAAAAGATAGGTGAAAGCACAATTGAGTTATGCAAGATTGGTCGTTGAAAAGGTACAAATGCTCAACAATGTGTACTAAGTCACATGGAAATTTACTGACCTTCGCGGTCGTGAAGACGCAAAATTACATGCTGAAAACAATATAATTAGTAAAAAAGAGGATAAACTACAAGGCAAACTAGCCATTTGCAAATGAACTTATTCAATTAAATTTACTTAGTTAATTATAAATTAGTCTCTTTTGATATAATTACTTTATTTCCTGGCTTCCCCTTCGATGGCTGCTTGGTTGTCGTTGACAATTACCTCTCAGCTAGTAACTTGTCAGATAATGCTTGTAATTTCTTAAAACAAGCTTTATTATTATGTCATAGTCAATTTTTGTTCTCTTCAATAACAACATTTTTAAACAAAATACAGGTTTACCCATGGGGAATAATCTTTCTCCGCTTTTAGCGGAAATTTTTCTTACACATCTAGAAATCAACCACATCTTCACTAACCCTTTAATTAAAAAACACTTTATTTACTATAGGAGGTATGTCGATGACATCTTTGTAATTTTCGATGGTAACGACTCTGATCTTGTTAATTGTCACAGTTTTTTGAATTCAGTTCATACCAATATCAAATTTACAGTTGAACTTGAAACTGATAAGGTTTTAAACTTTTTGGAGTTGGCCATCACTAGGAATGATCTTTCTCTATTGGTATTTACCGAAAACCCACTACTACAGATAATGTTATTCCCTTTTGCTCCTTTCACCACATGTCCCACAAACTTGCTGCCTTCAGGTATTTTTTAATCGACTTTACAACTTACCACTTAACCAGGTTTCTTTTATTAATGAACTTCAAATTATATATCATATAGCTTTTAATAATGGTTACCCTCCTGAACATATTCAAACACTTCAAAATAAAAAAAAATCTGCTTATAAACCTAAACTTTTTACCACATTAACTCCTATAACTACTACAAATAAAATTTATCATTCTCTTGCTTATATTGGTCCGTTTTCTCATCAATTCCAGAATATTTTTATACAATTCAACTTAAATATTTCCTTTTCTTCCAAACATAATGCAAATCGTATCTTGTTAATACCAAAGACAAAATTTACATTTTAGATCAGTCAGGAATATATAAACTGAATTGTGGTAATTGTGATGCTTCTTATGTTGGCCAAACGGGGAGGAAGTTTAAAACTAGATTTACTGAAAACCTAACTTGCATTAAAAACAACAATTTAGCTATATCTCCGTCAAAATCTGCGTTTGCAAATCACATTTTAGACTCCGGCCATTCCTTCAATTCCTCTACCAATTTTGATATCCTTTGATATCCAAATTCAATTTGTTGGAAACTAAAGAGATTCGTAAATATTATAATTTAAACCTTCGGTCATCACTTATCGAGGTCTTGAACCTAAATCACGATTTACTGTTCTTACATTAGTTCATATTGTTGTCACCATGTTTTACAGAAATCTATTATTTACAGTTTTCTGCTTTACCGGCACGCCTAATACTTTCAATTTTGCTTGATTTTTCCGGCCACATCCTGTCATAATTCGCCTCACGAAGCATGCTAGTTTTACCTTGGTTTTAAATAATGTTTTAACTAATTTTTTAAGCTTTTCCCGTAGTTTGGCTTGTAGTTTATTCTCTTTTTTACTAGTTATATTGTTTTTAGCATGTAATTTTGCGTCTTCACGACCTAGTACACATGGCTTAGCATTTGTACCTCTTGAAGGACCAATCTTGCATAACTCAATTATGCTTTCACCTATCTTTTAACTACTGCTTTTATCATGTAAGTTGTCGCCTCTGTAATGGTTCGCTTTTACTAATTTTTAATAATAATTGTAGTAAGTCTGATGATGACTCTTTAATCGAAACATGTTGCTGTATTAACCTAGCTTATTGCTTTCATTTAATTGCACAAGTTTATACTTGTATGGGGTAGATTTCAGTAATTAGCATAGAATGGGGAAGGGATTATTTAGGTCTAGTGGGGATACTGGGGGATGGGATGGAGCGATTGTGCAGTCGTCTTGGTTGATGAGGAAAACACATTCAGTCATTCACCGGCGCGCCTTGTCCATCTAGCAGCGAAGACAGACTAAATGTCATACATGACATGACATAGTAAAGATGAATGTATGGTTTTTAAATATTTTTTACGATTTTGTACCTGTAATAGCAATGAGAAACTATTTTTAACAAACAAAATGTAGGGTAGTCGCACCAGTCCTGGGCATGGAACCAGTAATGGACACTTTACATTTTATTGCATGTTATTAAGAGTCTCTTTAAAGTAAAGATCTCTGTAAATGCGTTGAAATGATTCTATAAAACTTGGCTTTGGTTTTAATTGCGATTATTGCTGACAGATAGCGCTACGGTCGAGAAATCAACTATTCTATAGTCACGCGATTACTCTCAACCTACTTAGGGGCATTCGTTAGTGCAAGTGTTAAGCGCGGCGATAAGTTATTTAGGATATCAAACTCACATAGTGATTCTTCCTGAAGTTTTTATTGTTTGTGGTGTTGCTTAAGGTATGTGTTTGTGCTTCTATTTGCAAATGAAAGTTATTGTTTACGTTTTAGTCATTTTAGGTTAGGTGTCCATTACAGTATCTTCAATTTTATATAAGTACATTTCTGTGCAATAAAATTAAGCACAAGTTTTATGACTATTTTTCACAATATTCTAGTTTGTATAATTCGGGTCTATTTTAATTGCCTAGCAGCAGTTTCAATAAATAATAGAACACCATAACTTGAAAATAACACCTTTATTAAAAGACCAAAACTAAGGGCTTTCAAAAACAAAACGCTATTAATAAATACAACAAAGCCGTGTGTGCTTAATTTTATTGCACAGAAGTGTACCTTAAATGGACAGGGTGTCCATTTAGGGCAAAATCGTATTTTAGGTGTTTTTAATCGTTATTAAAAAAGCATGAAAAATTTTCTCGATTGATATATGTAACAGTATCATATAAAAAGGAGATCCAGTGTTGGACATGATGTCCATTTAGGGATAATTTGGGATGTCCATTATTGGTTCTTGGATTTTCTCTTTTTTGCAGGTTTCCACAAAATGGAGAAAAAAAAGTTTAGGCAATATACCCGTGAAAAATGGAAGAGGCCTTAGCCGCAGCAAAAGCAGGTCTTCCAATTGCAACTGCAAGTAGACAATTTGGTGTTCCTCGCATAACTTTGCGAAATAAACTAAAAGTTATCAGTCCCGAAATTTGTAACATGGGACCTCCAACAATTCTTTCAACTGAAGAGGAGAGCCGTATTGTAACACGGATTATTAACATTGCAAGAGCAGGGTTTCCTGTCACAAAACAATGTTTAACTGACACCGTAGCAAAAATCATAAAAGATTCTAACCGTAAGACGCCGTTTTCTAACGGGACTCCTGGAAAAAAAATGGTTTAAAGCATTTTTAAGAAGACACCCAAATATTTCTTTAAAAACCTCTGAAAAACTTACAGGTTAACGTGGTAAGCTAACAGAAAGCGATATACGAAACTGGTTTGAAAAAGTATCTAAATACTTAAACGAAAACGATTAACGTATGTAACAAAAGTTTTGAGAAAAAGTTTGAGTATGTATATTTAATTCAAATTCAATTTTATTAAAAAAACGCTGAAAATATGTTGACACTACATCTAAGATAACATTAATAACAGCACTATATAATGGCCAGCGTTCCATTATTTTCAGTGGCCCGCAATTTTTTCATCACATGTCGCATAAGCTCTTGGACGGAATTTACAGCAATTTTATAATCTTTTGAAATATTCTGCGACGAAGTAGTACCATATTTTGCGCATCCCAGCTATTGTTGTACACCTTTCTGCTGAGCAAAGCCCAAAAACCCTTGATATGTCTTGCCTGAAGAATATTGGGTGGGTTGTCATGTTTTGGTATAAATAGAACATTTAGTCAATCTCTCGTGGTTCTCGCATAATGGCAAAAATTTTATTTCATTAGCAGCACGTGTATTTTGGGCACTTGCGTCTTTTGAGGGTTTAAAGGATTGCGATGCAATTCTCCATGCACAATCATGTATGAGACATGGAAATGTCGACGGAACTAACAAATTGATGTTTTTACGCTGCCTTTAGCTCTTCTTACCATTCTGTCGACAACCCGTACGGACATCTTTTAGGGCCTTAACTTTTATGTATATTTACACAAGGTATTCCTTGTTCGCATTCTCTGATAGTTCTATAAATTATTCAAACTACCACATTTTGGTCACTGAAGATGTTGAGAAATTCGAGCTTAGGCATTCGTCCAACCAATTGATAAATAGTCATTCAGATTTCAAGTTTGTAAGACATTTTGATCGATGTAATTGCAAAATTTGTATTCTTATCATAAATTCTGATATCCATAGATTTTTTGTTTCCAATGGCAACTTGATAATGCATCAATTAACTATATTTCTCTAGCTTCAAAAATATTCTCAAAACTTTTGTTACATACGTTATTATATCATTTTACAAAACGGAAATCGCATTTTTAATGCCGATGAGACAGCGATTTTCCTGTCCTAAAACCGGCCAAGTATTAGCTCCAAAAGGTGTTAAAAACTTGTATGGTGTGTCAAAAACTTCAGAAAAAGAAAACCTCACCGTACTGCTTACAGTTTCTGCATCTGGAAACATTGCGCCTCCTATGGTGGTTTATCCGTACAAAAGAATTCTTTCAGAAATTGCCAAAAAATTTCCAAAAGGTTGGGGCTTAGGAAAATCGCCATCAGGATGGATGGCAGGTGAAGTATTTTTTGAATACATGGAAAATATCTTTGAACCATAGCTAACGGAAAATAATGTCGAACGCCCAGTAATATTTTTTGTGGACGGTCACAAGTCCCATTTAACACTACATCTTAGCATGTTTCTGCGTGAAAAACAAATTATTCTAATAGCATTTTTTCCAAATGCCACTCACATAATGCAGCCTCTCGATGTGGCGGTCTTTTATCCACTAAAAACTAAATGGAAAATTAATGTAAGAAAGTGGTTTACTGAAAATGAGAACCAGCAATTGATGAGATATCACGTAGCCAAACTACTAAAAACTATTTTAATAGAATCTATTTCCCCAGACATCGTTAAAAATAGCTTTCGAGTTTGTGGCATTTTTCCCTTTAATGCCAACAATGTGGATTATACCAAAATATTATGCAGACAACCTACAAAAGAAGCAGATGACACTAGAAATCAAGCTAAAACACATAACGAAATTGAAAACTGCTTAAGGGTTCTAGAAGCTAACATTCCAACAAATATACTTCAAATTATGAAAGAACAAATTTTGGAAGAGGAATGGAGTGGACCTGAGTCAACTAAAGAGCTGTATTATGCCTGGAAAAAAATAAAACAATTAAATAGTGCTAGCGTCTCAGATAAAAATGATAATGTTGTTCACGAAGATAATACTTTTAACTTCTCATTAGAAATCGATGATAATGAAAATGAAATGCAGCACCGAGAACAAATTTAAAATGAGAATGAAGAACAGGTTCCGCAAGAAGAACTCAAACTACAAATCTAGATGTTATACCTCAGCCAAGTGACGATCAAGGAAGCTCAAAAGATACAGAAGATCATCAAATTCAGACTATCACGACATATGAAAAAAGAATTCAGCAAACTCCAGATAAGGCAATGCCTTCTACAACAAAAACAATTGATGCTGGTGTAAGCAGTGCTTATTTGGAGCCATCTTGCCAAGAAATAGTTGTAAATGAAAATCAGCACACTGGTGATTCTCCACTTAGGAAATATCTTTTTTGGCCCAAGGGTGAAGAAATGCCTCAAAAGAAAGTGAGAGAGAAACCACGTTCAGTAAAACATCCGATTTTTGGGTACATGAACAGCAAAAAAAAAGAAGCACTCAGATTAGAGAAAGAACAATTAAAAGAAAGCAGAAAAAGAGCCAGAAAAGAAAAACAGAAAGAAAAAAAATACAAGTTAAAAAAAACCAAAAAATGTAAGAAAGGGTAAAGCTCAAACCCAAAAGACTAAAGAAGAACAGGAGAAAATGAACTGGAAATGCTACAAGTGTCACACATTGTGGAAGGAACAGCATATAATAGAGAGAAAAGCTAAATGGCTTTCATGTATTAGCTGCTCAAATAAATTACACAACATTTGTATTTCTCTTAAATATCGGAATAGCCTAGGAAGCACTTATTCTGACTCCGAAGAGGACGCAGCGTTTGTTTGTGAAAAATGTGGTATGACCATTGATAGCAGTGATTGTAGTGAGAGCGCGGATAAGGCTAACGAAGAATATTGATTTAAATGAAAGTCATTTGTTGTTTCACTTGTTCGTTTGTTTAGCTTTCCAAGATTTTCTTGTTTTCATTTATTTACTGCAATAACTAGCTAGGTAGGTAGATATTATATTTTTGAAGTATTGGTCTGTTTATCGGATCACTTTTTTAGTATTTTATAGATCTATAACAGTTTTTTGTAACAGAAAAATAGATTTAGGTATCATTGTATAATAAAAAAGAAGGTTTATAAAAAGTAAATAAAATAAAATAATGTCCATTATAGGATCAACAAGTGTCCAAATTAGGAAACAGTAAAAAAATTGCCTGTTCATTACTGGAGAACGCGCATCTATCAAAATAAAATAAAATTTTATATACTTAACGTAGTTTGAAAAAAAACAAGCTAAAGTTATGTACAGAAGAATGTGTAAGCTTTATTTTGATATATATGTATATACATTATTAAATAACTTTTCTTTTGCGGCCGTTCCAATCACATACATAAAAACTGTTTTTTAAAGTGTCCAAGACTGGTGCCACTACCCTAGTTTCGAATTGAATAAATTAAATGCTGAAGTTTGGCAACGTTGCCAGTCGTTTGAATGAAACTTTGGCTTGGCACTGCTGCTCTTATGGCACTCTAACCTATAATACGCTGTCAACAATGAGTTCCCGACGAGAAAGTTTGCCGATATAAAGGCAAAAATATAAGTGTAAAGAAATTCGAGCATCGGAAGAAGCTGAGTGAATCGTGCATGCTTCTAAACGCGCATAAAGCCGCGACGAAAGTGCAGGATAGCGTGTCGCAGTGTTGCCAGGTAAAAATTCTAAAAGTCACTAGCTTGCGGTGGAAAAAATCACTAGATTGACAAAAATTTCACTAGATTAATTTAAACGTGAAATAAGCTGGAAATTAAAAAACAAAAAATTTAGAATATTTTTAGTAAAGTTTTCAAAACAATTTATTATAAAAAATAAACAAAAACACGAATAAGATAAAATGTTTAAAAATATAATAAAAAGTATAAATGAATAACAAACTACACCTACAATAATTATACAATATGTAATTTAATCATACATTTTGTTATTATGATTTTTTATTATTGAAGCCGTAATAACAAAATGATAACAGTTTTCTGGCAAAATTAAGTTGTTAGAATGAAGAATTCCAGTCAAAGTGTTAGTACTTAATCTATTTCTTAGTTTTGTTTTATTTAAATTAATTGAACTGAAAACCCAACGCAGGCGCTACTGTGGGGAAGAACAAAAAAATACTCACAAACTGAGAAAGTTGGGGATATAACAAATTACCGTCGGATTTTTTACAATTACAAATGTCTTTCCAAAATTCTAAATCTTCCATTTCAAAATTAATGGCAGAATATTTTAGCGATCGAATTTCCCGATCTAAAGCATTGACATCCGTTATTAGACAAGGAAAATTTATAATTAAGGGGCCGAGACTATCAACATTTGCAACTATTGAAGGATTTAGAAAATTTAATAATTTAAGAATAACAGCTTCACGGGAATTAAAGGGAAATCTTTTGAAAATTTGATGCGCTGCTTCGGTGTAAAAAATTAAACACTTCAAACGGAAAAAATGTTTTGCACTATCTGTAAAACTATTATTTGCTAGCGCCACTGCGATATTTGGATCTAAGTACAAGTGCTCAATTAAAACATAATGTTGAGGATTTCTATACTGTAATTTGCTTAAATCCGTGTTTTTTAACTACTCTGGTTTGATGTAATAACTCAACAATAATTTAAAAGCAGTTGCCATTCTTGAATAAAGCAAGTGAATCTTTGGAGCTTCAGCCTGCAATTCTAGATTCATATCATTAAATTACCGGAAAATCCACTTGAGTCCCAGTGGTCACAGTACTCACAGCAGTCTTCGAACTTTGATATTTTTTTACGTTCTACCGAAAGTAAAAATGCAAATGTGAACAATTCCCTTTTGGAGTTCTGTTTATAGCCTCGGGCACTTAGTTTAAACCAGAGAAATACCTATTTTGTGTTAAGTAATTCATGGGATTTACTTACCTTCGCATTTCAAATCTCAGGCTGCCATCTGTCCGTCACAGCGAAAACTAATTTCTAAGATTGGAATAACTAATAATAGTAGGTGGTAATCTGCAACAACGGCGAAAGGGGCGAGGGAATTTTTGCTTTATTATTTGTTTGTTTTTAATTGACTGGAAAAAATCACTAGATAATTCTCTTTTGGCGAAAGTTTATCACTAAATCACTAGATCTAATGAAATTTCACTAGACATGGCAACACTGGCGTGTCGCACGGAGTAGGCCGAAGAATCGTTGACATTCCGGTGTTAGCCAAAAACTTGAAATGCCTTGTCTGTGACCAAATTTTGTCGTTATCGTGCATAGAAAATTAAAGCCACCGTGGTCTGGCAAGTGTCTTCAAAATTCGATGCCATGTCTGTTTGACAGTTCGTACTGTGCCAACGAGTGGTCACTCTTATTCTGACGGCTATGTTCGACTTAAAATATACGACGTTAATTCTAAAGCTGTTCTTAGTGAGTAGCAAAAATTCAATTAATCTGACATACGTATTTCAACGTAATAAAATGAGTTGTGCAATGCTTACTATGCCTAATAAAAAAATGAATCATTTTTTTACAAATTGATTATTTTACAGGTTCTATACATGCAGGGATGGGGCCAACGCATTTCAATAAATTGGCGAGCAGCATGAATATTCCGTGTATGGATAATAACACATTCACCTAGGCGAAAAAAAATCCTTGGAAAAAAAATCCCCGGAAAAAAAATCCTGGAAAAAAATCTTCGGAAAAAAAATCCCACGGTAAAAAAATCTTCGGAAAAAAATCCTAGAGAAAAAATCCCCGGAAGAAAAATCCTCAAGTGATATTCGGTTAAACGCAGCTTTAAGTTTACAAAAGTATTATAAGTACTGTTTAGAAAATATGCTTATTTACATTATTTGTATTTTTAGATATATTGCGATGCTCTTTAGTCCTGTACTCGGCTCTGGTTGCAATACAGAAAATACAAAATACAGTCACAAAGGCACAAAGTCGAGGCAATGCAAATAACTGGGATTTTATTAAATCAGAATAATACTGGTAGAATGGACGATTAACTTTAAAAGCATTCAAATGAGTATACAAATAGGGGAACTCAATTTCAAGTGTTGGAGTTAATAAAAGAATTTCAATTATAATTTCAAAAGTTTGGCAATGTAGAAGCCAGACATGAATTAGTTAAAATTGACACAAGAATTCAAATTGTGCAGAACTTGAGATGAAGCGTTAGTAAGTACAGTAATTAAAGAAAAACTGACGTTGTGAGCTTATTTGATTAAGGTAAGAAAGGATTTACGAATTGGATAATGCAAGCAAGATTAGCATAAAAGAGATTTTGGCAAAAAGGACACAGTTAGTTATTTTTGAAGTAAATGAAACAGTAAACAGGAAATAGACAAGTTTAGTGCTATTAGTGAGTCAATGAAGTGATGTGAGCAAAAAGACATTTGTTATAAACAATTTAATGGACAAGAAGATAGGTTATAAACAATTTACTTTGAAAGACAATAATTTTAGTATTAAGAGTTCTAGTTAAATGTTTGTAAAATATGAACTTAATGTTAAATGTTGTTAATTTGTACTAAGCTGATTTCCTTGTATTTGATTTTTGATGTTCATTTGTTTTTAGAAGCTTGGATATTCAATTATTATTAAACGTTGACACCAGCAGCATCTGCCTTTTACTCTGCAATTAATTAAAGTTTTTATATGGTTAAAATAAAGATACAGAGTTGAAACTTTACCAAAGTGTGCAGTTTTATATGTGTAACCAGTGGTGTTAAAAGGGGCGATCCATCTTGAAAGAGAAAAAAATTTTCACGCCTCCTTCGACGAACCAGCAACGGCAGGCACCCGAGGAGATTGCACTCGAGATCCCAGCGCTCCGGAGGGCTACGAACGGGTCCAGAAGGTGGAGACAGGCTGTCCGAGGGTCCCAGCAGCGATACCGGCATCAAAGGGCGACCGCAGGTACCAGGGAAGGCTTTCCGCAACAGCTACCGATGCAAGAGCAAGGTTAGTGTGGGAATTTTCATTAATCGACCGTAAGGGCGTGAAACATAGGAGCCTACCTGCGTCTCGTGAGCTTCACAACCGAGGGCCAGCATTAGTTTCTGTCCAGGCAACGATAATCAGCCAAAAATCTCAATTTAATCCAAATTTGGAGGTTGGAATGCAAGAAACAAAAGAGTAGGCGCAAACAACGAAGATCCGGTTTTCCTAGAACAAAAGAATGTACAGACGCTATCACAAAGGCGCGAAAATCAATCCATAACTCACCTGATTTTTAATTTACTCATAATTTGATTTTACTAGTCATTTCCCAACGCAGAAAGTCGCACAAACTGAAATTTATGTAGGTCAAGGTTAACTGTCAACTCGAGCACCGGCGCAGTGCAGTTTTGATATTATTTCCCAGTGGCGTGCTGCCATTTTCAAATAAATTTAAGGAACCCGACACCTGAGAGCTGAGTTTTCATGTTCTTAATTTTGGAGCTAGCAAATATTATCAATAACGGTTATATGCAATGTTTAAGAGGGCAAAATACCATAGATATTACTAGTTAATTTGGTGAACCCAAGATTAGTCAGTTTAATGTAACATTTACCGATCTTTGAAAAATAATTGGTATGGTAGACAATTTTTATTTAATTTATTTTATTCTATAATAATAAAAACACACATATCATATCATAGCAATATATTCTACTAAAAAAAGTAACTTTGGCGCAATAGTTGTATTATTTTTTATATTTATTTGTTCTTTGCATACTTTTTTGTTTGTTTAATGTATTATATCATCGATTAATCTATATCATCGATAAATCTATATCATCATCCAGCCCCTTCCATCCGTTTGTATAAGAAGAACTTATTTGAATTCTTCTCTGCTTTTAATCATTGTACTATATTTATGCCCTTGTTATAACAGACATGACCATGATTAAAGGGGTTTAAACATTATCGGTAAGGTGATAGTAAACTGAAAACTTTTACGCTGAAATGTTAATTATTAAGTACCGATGTTAATCAGGAATAATGGTCTGTATTTGGAAGAGAATAATAAAATATTTTAACTCCTTTTGTTGACGTAGATATCATTTGCAAAAGAGATTAAACTTGGTGCCTAACTGACGTGCTATCACCTATTCCCGAAAATACTAATTTTAAACTTTCAAATAAACTCGTAAAGCAATTACTAGGTAACTTTAAGTACCTACCTACTTTAAGAAGGCTATTAAGAGGGATTAACTAATTTTTGCATTTTGGGTAGATATTCTGTTGCAGGAAAGTAATCTCCAATTTTAAGTTACGTGATGACTTCTAAGAAAGCGGGTAATTACCGTTGTATATATTGGGGAGAAATTGCATTTAATTTTCATTTCTGCTGCATCCCTCAACTACGATTATCGTCAACTACCTACGTGTGTTAACTGTGATCTCTTCGATTATGCGAGCAAGTGCGCTATGGAATTTATCAAATCCAATAAGGGAAACGAAAAGCTGTGTTTGAGTGGATACATGTACGTGAAAAAAGCACAACTGTCAAATAGTATTAGCTGGCGTTGCTCAAAAGCCACTTCTTTAAAATGCAGGAGTATTTTGAAGACTACCCTAAGAATGGAAGATCCTGTGGTGGAAGTTAATCATAATCACCCTGCTGATAAGGAAGGTGTAGAAGTGTCTAAGTGTATGGCTGATATGAAAACACGCGTTACTGTTAATGCTAAACCAGCGTCTATATACGCAGAAGGAGTTTCGCAATTACAAGATTCCACCAAGGCCCGCATGCCCCTTGAAGATTCCGCCAAACGAACATTAATAAATCAGAGAACAAAGACTATGCCCAAGGACCCCGAATCTTTGAATGTTCTAAAAATAGAAGGTATGTATGGTTTATGATTCTATTTCATATCATTAATTGTGATTTAAATTTTCGCTAAATATTATTTGTAACGCCCTTTTTTGTGGACAAATTGCATGTTTTCCTGAAAATGAAAAAAAATAAGTTTTTCTATACCAATGCATTCAGTTTTAAGGAATGTTTGGATTTTTAAAGGCCATTTTAGTTTAATGATTGGAAATAAACGAAATATTAATTACTTTGTGAATCTTCATTATTTAGTAAACAATAAAATATAATAGTATTAAAATATAGATCTACTCTAACAAAAATTGTAACTAGCATAAAATAAAGTCAGAATAGGTATACACACTAGTAATAATTATTTAAACAAGGATGTTTTGAACATACCCTATCGTCGCCAATGCATTTTATGTAGCCTAATTAAAATATTTTTTCTAGGAGATTGGACTACAACTGGTAATCCTAACCATAACCGTTTTTTATTAAATGACAATGGTCAGGATACGGAGGAGCGAATTATCATATTTGCAACAGAGGAATCACTTCGTCATCTGGCTGCTGCCACTGCATGGTATATGAATGGTAACTTTTCGTTAGCCCCGCGACAGTTCTAACAATTATATGTCATCAGGGTTCCTGTAAATGGTGTGTTTGTAACGTCAATCTACAGTCTACTGGAACGTAAAGCACAAAGAACATATGAAAACCTGCTGAGGACCATGGCTAGTTGGCTCGCCTCGGGCTCGCCAGTAGCTGCAAAGTACTAATACCTTAAATCTTTTAGGATTAACTACAACTTAACAGGTGAAGTATGCAGGGGATCGCAGTTCCAGGGCCGGCCGGGCGTTCGACGTCCGAAGTTATGTATTGAAAACACTATTAAAGATAATTATGACTTTCTGTTTTGAATGCAACGGTATTTCATAGGAATCTATAAATCATGCTAATTAAAGTTCCGTCTCCTTAAAAATGCAATAAAGTTAGTTCAGGATATAATTATTTATATACACAGCGTTAAAAGTAAATTATAAAAGGGTGAAAGTTTTATTTGGTTTGGAAATTGGACCTGGTGGTATATAATACTAAACTTTCGCTAATTATAGTAATTAGAACTGCAATAAGCCCTATATATAAATAGGGTATTCTTGTAGTTTTAAATAGTTCAGATTGTTATTCCTCCTGGAATATTAAGTGTATTAGTGGTTTTGAAACATGGCTTTTTGGAGACCGTTCGAGGATACCGATATGGAGGTTGTTGATGCTGTACAAGAAGATGTGCAAAATAGCGATAGTAATTCGTTAAGAGGTTAGTAATACTTACTTTTAATTACATTTTAAATTCTGGTATAATAATTACGTTATTTCTTCTATTCGTTAATAGAAAATTTCAACACTTTGGAATCTTCTTCTGAAGATGAATTTGTTTTAAATAACAAAGATCTGCCACTTCATTCCCAGCAAATGTTATTGAATATATATGAGGTTTTAAAGAAGGAGATGTTGCAACACACAGATGCTGTAATAAGAATTTCCGAGCTGACTGGTGTTTCACAAACGACAATCCGCCGAATTGTATCGGTAGGTAAACCTACAGACCATACCCAAAACCGAAAAAAAAAATTGCATTGGTAAACTACGCCATATTGATAACGCAACGAAGGAGGTTGTACGGCAGAAGGTATACGATTTGTATAAATCAAAACAAGTTCCAACTCTTGCATTGTTACAAGAAAAACTTCAACAAGACGAAGTGGAGTACCCATACAAAGACGAACGTACATTATCAAAATTATTACACGAGTTAGGATTTCGTTTTAAACAATTAAACAAACGTTCGGTAATTATGGAATGTAGCAGAATAGTGGCTCTTCGATCAGCATACTTGTCGGAATTGAAAAGGTGTAGATCAGAAAATAGACCAATTGTATATTTAGATTAAACATGGTATGACACTGATGATGTTGTCAAAAAAGGATGGACTGATCATTCCGCAAAAAGTAGTCTAGATGCTCCACCGTCTCGAGGAAAAAGAACTTGTTGTGCATGCCGGCAGCGAGGATGGTTTTAATGAAAACGCGTTGATGTGTAGTGCAAAAAATATTTCAGATAGCTCGGCAGACTACCATGAGGATATGACGTCATCTTTATTCGAGCAGTGGTTTACCGAGCAACTTTTTCCAAATATTCAAGCAAATACAGTTATTGTAGTGGATAATGCTAGCTACCATTCCCGTCAACTGCAAAAAATTCCATCTATGGGAACAAAAAAGGACGACATGTTGAAGTTTATGAAGGAAAATCATATTGACATTCCATAAAAAATTCCCAAAAAAGAAGTGCTACTTGATCTGATAAAGAAGAAAAATATTAAAGTAACATACGTTACTGATGAACTTGCTCGGCAACATGGACATACAGTCTTGAGACTCCCACCTTACTATTGCATATTTAACCCTATTGAACTTGTGTGGGGTTCATTAAAATCTCGTATCAGAAAACAGAACAGAACTCCAACCCTTAGTAAAACTATTATTCCACTTATTTGGAAAAACTGTGTCGACCATGTTATCAAACTAGAAAATTCTTATTTTATACTGCCCCCCGTAAAACCACTGATTATTTCTTTGGGTAACAGCAGTTCAGAAAATGACACAGAATTTAATGACTTTGATGAGGATTAGTTTACTTTTTTTATAGTACTAGCTTGTAAGTGTTTAGTCGATATTTTGTAACTTATGTAGTATTATAAATTAAATTAAATAAATGGTAGGCAATAAATGTGATATATCTAATTCAATTTGATTATTTTACAAATTGATTTATAAACAAACTTGGTGCGTCTGTATGTAGTACATATTTTTTATTGTTTAAATATAAATGTATAAGTTTAGCCAGTGTTTTATTTAAAAGTTTGGGTTTTAAATTTTTCGTAAAATATTCTTAAATACTGCCCATTACTGGCTCACCCGAGTTGGCACTGAACAAGAGGATTAACGCGTTCGACAAGTGCTTAGTATTATATTTGCAGCCTGAGGCGCTGCCAATTGGTCGTGCTGTCCACTATACCATCTAAGCCAGAGCACACACAGACATATACAAGGGCTAAGGCTGGAAGCTACATACAGGGAAGAAGGGAACTTCAATCTTTTCTGTGGCATGCTTGATGGTTTGGCCTTCTTACCGACTGCAGACGTGAATGAAGGTATTTACGTACCATAACGCCGCCTGCAGCAGAACCGCTAGTTGAGTATTTTGATTCAACGTATGTGACAGGAAGTTATCGCCGTGTAGGCAATGCAAATCAAGGGCTTGTTCGACTACGCAACATACCGCCTCTTTTTCCTCCTGCTATATGGAATGTCCACGAAACAACATTGCAAGATGGTGAAAGAACCAACAATCAGTGCGAAGGTTGGAACAACAGATTCTCGAACTTAGTAGGACACGATCATCCAATGGTATGGACTCTTATTGAAAAAATGCGTTTGGAGGTTGCATCAGATGAAACCAAATTGCGACAACGGAAATTAGGTGCTCGTCTTAATAAGAAAAAACGAGGACGGTATGAAGAATAATCAAATTCGTGATATGGAAGACTTTTTAAGAGTGGTTGGGCATACTATTCGGTTTCGCTAAATTGGCAATAATTTATGTTTGTTATATCTTAGTTTATATTACTTATTTTATGCTATGTATATAATATAGTTTATACGAACTCAGCCAAGACTGTTTTAAATAAATATGGTACAATATACGTTGTATTAAAACATTTTTGTAATTTACTTTTATTTCTAACTATTTATAGGGTTGCCCAAAAGTGAGCAAATGATCAAAGAGTAGGTATAGAAGAATGCGAAACATGTGTTTTTTAAATTGCATCAGTTTAAATGAACACTTTTACTAGCGGATGTAGGGAGCACATCAATTACATAACTTACGAATCTGTTGTGCTAGGCGTGTTGTGAATATTGAATTTATAGTTCAACAGTTAATATTATCTTCAAATCCACTAAAAAGTATTAGCTTTGATTTTTTTAATAAACGTAATAAATCAATGTTCTGAATTTTGAATTTATGATGATATATCGTAATGAGAATTGTGCTAATCAAATTAATAAGATTTTCATAATATGAAACCACCAACAAATGTAAAATCTCGTAAATAGAGGCACATTCTCAGATTTTAGGAATTATAAGAAAACAGCTATCAAAAATACAAGGTGTAAAATAATAAGCATAATACCAATGTATAAAGCAACACGGAATTTATTCAGGATTTTTAATACTCTTGTAGGATTTTTCTTCCGGGGATTTTTTTCCCTAGGATTTTTTTTCCGAAGACTTTTTCCGTAGGATTTTTTTTCCGAAGGTTTTTTTTCCAGGATTTTTTTCCGGGGATTTTTTCCAAGGATTTTTTTCCTAGAATCGACATTCAAGAGGCATCAATGCATTGTCGGCCCAGTAATCGAATTCATGTCCAAAAGTAGTTGCGTCGATACTGTCGAAAAAGAAAAGGCTGCTACGATTGAAAATCTTCAAGCAATTACTAGCACGCTGTAAATATTTTAGTTTCCTGTGATCCAAATCCTTATCAAATTTTTGTCTTCGATTTTTAAAATGAAAAATGTTTACAAAATGTTAAGGTTACTTTAGAAAACCATTGATTTTTTGTGTAATTTCTTAACACGAGAAGTAAGACAAGATGACATTACTTCTGTTCCGTAAATTACGAATCAACATTGCAGAGCAATTACTAACACACTGTGAATATTTTAGTTTCCTGTGATGAAAATTCTTATCAATTGTTTGTCTTTGATTTTTACAATGAAAAATGCTTTTAAAATGTTTACATGACTTCAGAAAGGTTTTGATTGTTTTGTGTAATGTCTTACAATGAAGAATGAGATACGATGTAATGACTTTTATTCTGGAAATTGAGGTTACGTAACAAAGTTGTTATGCTGTAAACTATAATAGTTGCATGCAAAAGCAATTGTTTACTGAAAAAAGGAGTTAATTACTTAGAATTGTCACAGTTTTGTAATTGATTTTATTAATAATCATCGATAAATGAGTGTTTTGTATCTTTTATCGGCAACTCATGATGAGATTTTTTATAAGATTATTATACTCTGTAAACTAATAATGGTATACATCAGTAAGTTTTTTCAATGATCATGGAACATTGCCTTAGATAAATATTTTTATAATCAATTTTATTTGTCGATCATGAATGATTTTTCTCGATTTTTTTTTTGTTTTCTCTGCGATTACATAAACAATTTCCAGCGATTGTAATTACTACTGTAAAATAAAAATCATTGAAATGACGAAGTTTAAATTTTTTATTCGATTTCTTTCAGCATAATAACCTTGATCAAGAATTTATATTTCCCGCCTCAAGTTTTGCTGATGCTTCGATGGAAAGCGATCACAGTCTCGTAAATGGTGATGAAAGTAGTAGTGCAGCTGCACACGTAAAACTCATGGCCTCGTACGAAATGGGATGGGCTGGAACAAAAGAGGTACCGGCCGAAACTACGATAGCCTCAATGGATTTGGGGCACTCATTGGTTCTCAAACTGGTCTCATATATATATATTAGATTATGGAACCCGGAATCGAAAATGTCTCTGTGATCTCGCACATGACAAATCTGACCACGATTGTCGTTGCAATTTTGGTGGCAGTGCCAAAACTATGGAAGGAACTCTAGCTGCAGAGCTGACCACAGAGAGTGAAGTTTTGAACACCTGGAATACTGGCATCTGAATTCTTGTTGGTGACAAGACGAGGACAGTTGCACAATCGCCACAGTTAGGAAAAAATCGTCGCACCAGGTTGTTAAACTGTCTGATGTTAATCCCATTCAAAAAGGCCTGCCGAAACAACTGCACAATTTAAAACTCCAACATAAGGAATTGACACCTGATGCCATCCAGTGGATCCAAGTTTGCTTTTCTCATGCTTTGAAACAAAACGTTGGGAACACCTCGAAAATTGCAGACATTTTATTGCAAATTCCACGTCACGCGTTTAACGACCATTCTACGTGCGGAGATTGGTGCAGTTTTTCCGAAGACGAGAATTACGAACACAAAAGAGTTCCTGGAGGTTTGAAGAGTCCAAAATTATTTAACGATCTAAGTGCATTGTTTCAAAAATTGTGAAATAATTTGCGAAAAGTTTTCCCATGGATCTTCGAGTCAAGCCAACGAGAGTTTGAACTCATCGATTGCCAGTAAAGCCCCGAAATCTCGCTGCTACAGCCTCAGCGAAGCTTCCGATGTTCGATGGGCTGCAACTGTTGCGAATAAGAACATCGGAGTGGAGTACGTTGGGAAAACGACATCGATTTTAAACTTATCACCCACTGCTAAACATACCGCAAAATACATCTCGCATCTCAATCAAACTGCTGCACGACGCTCACAAAAATCAAAAACTACAATCTTCAAAAGCCGTCGGAATATTCTTAAAAAATAGGTTGGGGTTGCGAAATAAAAAAGAAACGAAGGAGGGTGCTATGTATGAGTCGAACATGGACTTCATGAACAATAACATTTTATTTAAAATTTGGAATACAGCTGTTTTGAGTCAATAATGATTACGTTACGAGAAATGTCAGCTAAGGTTTGTAATTGAAAATAGTTACTATGTTAATTCATTTTTCAAATAATACGAAATTACTCGAAAAATGAATTTAAGTATTAGTCAAAGACATGAAAAATTTCGTACAATTTAATAAACCGTTACGTTTCGCTGTTATTTCACAGCTTCTTCAGACGAAAATTATACAATGATATAGTACATATTAAAATTTGTGATTTAAAAGTAATGAAATAAGGATTATAAACGATTATTATTTTTTAAAATTTAAATAAGTGAAAGACGTTCTCCTCAAAAAACAAAGATGTGGTCATTGATTGAAAAACATTAGGTTAATTAGGTTTTACGATAATATGTAGAAATTACAGTTATAGGCAAACATTTCAATAATTAATTTTAAAAACCTACGTTGATAAAAATTATAATAATGATTTTAATAAAAGGGGGGTAAGATGTTAAGTGATTAATCTGTGGAAAAATACATGAAAGATTAATCTATAATGTATGCAAAACGAAATAAACTTACAACATCAGGAAAAAGGTCGAGGGTAGGTCATCGTGAGTTGAATTTTCATAATGTTAAAAAAGAAAAAACGTTATGATAATAATTGGGTTCTCTTCAGAGATTTTTGAATAAAATGTCTAAAAACAAATTTTCTTTTTAAATTAGGAATATTATAGGGTATGTGAAGTAAATATTTTGAATCAATTACCTGTGGTGTGAGCAGTTTATACGTAAGTGGCGTTTAAGAATGTTGAAAACAGTTTCGTTAGTACTTTAGAATTAAAAAATCACCCACTGCCGTAAATTACAAAACAGACACTGAAATTCTAAGTAAAACATATGACAATATTCTTATCAAAAAAATTACTGGTACTTTCTATTTTTAAAATTAACTTTTACTTCTTGTTATTGGTTAATTACGCTCAAAAGCATTTCACAATTTATACATATTTTTTCCAATTTCACCAACCCCTTATATAACTTTTACAAATATTTATAACCCAACTTTTAAAGACCGAATACCTAAAATGGTATGATCAAACTTAATTTAAAAAAAAAACAGCAAAAACCAAAGAAACTAGAAAGGCATAATACATTCAAATTTAAACAAAATCTCATACTCTCCATTTTCTAAACAGGAAAACAGTGCTATTAAAGCAGGGAAAAAAATATAACAAAGATTACACGACGATACAAAAAATGTCATTGGAATTATCACATACCTATGGATTCTACCGTTTATAATCTGCTTACCACGATTTTATAATTCACAAACCACATTACAACAGAAATTGGAAATCTATGAATTATAACGTATCAGTAATATTTTCCAACCTTTCAATCAAAATACACATACCACAAGTAACTAAACTAAAATTAAAATTTGCTCGTGTTATTTCTTAATTACGCTTGTAACATTTCAAATATTCCCCCTTTTTAAACTCTTTAAAAAATAATTTTTGTTTAAAAGTCAACGAAAGCAAATCAACACATGTTACATTTACGCTAAGAAGACAACAGTGCCCACCGGTTTACATTAATAACATAGCGATACCGCATGCCCAAGATGCACGTTATCTAGGTCTGCATCTAGACAACAAATTAAAATGGAAACTACACATAACAAAAAAAGAAAAGAAATGGACCTTAAAATAAAAAAAATAAACTGGTTAATCGGCAAGAAATCTCTTCTCTCCCTTGAAAACAAACTCCTAATTTATAAAATAATAATTAAACCAATCTGGACATACGGTCTGGAGCTATGGGGATGTTCGAGCATGTCCAATTTGAAAGTAATAGAGAGATTCCAGTCAAAAATTTTAAGACAAATCACAGATGCACCATGGTACGTAACCAACCTTACCCTTCATACTGACCTAAAAATCCCACGTGTTCAAGAAGAAATCGAAAACGTGCAACTACACATCACAATCGATTGATGGCGCACCCAAACCCATCTATTGAAATCCTACTAGAAGTGCCAGCCTTCAAAAGACTGAAAAAGAAATCGCCCCGTGACCTGACAATCGACCATTGAAATACGCAGGGTAAAGCCGCTGGGCCTATCCCTTCACGCCAATAGCCATCAGATCAGCTCATAGAACTCACATTATGTATTATATATATAATTACATTGTTCTGATTGTTGATTCATATATTAATAAAAAAAAAAAAGTTTTTCAATTTTCGCGATTTCAATGCTTATTAATTTACATAGATGTCGCTTTCGTGGCTCGTCACTAGTGATGGGTATAATCGGATGATTTCAATAATCGGAATGTTTATAAAATCGGAATATCATCCGATTATTTTACATTCCGTAGATGCAAGCAAGGGAAAACGAGCGAAACAACAACAAGCGCAAGGAAGATGAAGTGCGTGCAAATTTGGGATGCGAGCACTCGCCGTCACGCCGTAAAGCTCGTTACACAATGGGAGTTACGATACCAGAGTAGCCACGCTGGCATAAGATAAGCTTATCTATTAGAGACGCAGCATCCGGAGTGCGAATGATGCATTAGATTATAGTCTACCTTTGTAGAACCGCATTAAGAGCGCTTCACTTTACGTTTAGACGGCTTCACCGCATAATGTAATTTCCGTTTGTGTTTTAATGGAAAATAAAGTTAGTTTTTAAAAACTTGTGTTCCTGGACGTAAAACAAAACTGGCGCAGTCGGTAGGATCTTGGAGAAGATACGACATTCCGACCATTGAATAGCCGTATTTCTCTGGTATTTCAATACTTAACCGAGAATTCGACAGGAACATCCTTTGGGGACCAGATCCAGGCTTCCGAAGGAACATCAATCGTCCGCTGGATTCCTGTGGCCTTTCCTCAACCTGCGACAACAGCGAGCCAACTTTGCCGATCTTTGCGAGGGACACACATCGCCCCGGGTTAGCACCGCTGGTTCCTGTCCTGCTCTATTGAAGAGTCCTGCTCTATTGGAGAGCCCTGATCATCGAGATCACCAGGTCATCGAGACTACTACGATATGAAGTAAGAAATTTCAAGTTATTAAAGTGAATTAAACAAAATATTAAACCCCTACTAATATTAAAATTAAGCTTTTAAGCGCAATTGATTACTAAATTGAGGCATCCGTCTTGATATTGATAGACAATATAAGCCGTTGGTTCTTTTTGTAATCAAACATTGCACATTAGATTTTAAGATCAAGGAGGGCGTAGTAAGCGTGCCCGTTAGCGTGTGCGATAGGCTCACTTAATTTTGCTAACGTACTCTCGCCTCTGTGCAGGTACCGTGAGTTAGGCGCTACTAATATTTAAAAACCGAATAAATCAAAGTGAAATTTAAATTTGAATGTCCAGAGATCGATCGAGATCACCGCTAGGTCGTGCAAGACCATCATTTCAAGTAATTATAACGAATCTATAAACCTTAACATGGTTGACCAAATTCAACAAACATCCGCAATGCAAAATGCCCCACAATTTCAGCAGGCAGCACCATTTGCCGGTTACCCGATAGGTTTTCATACGTCACTTTTAAATGAGATACCAAGGTACGAAGGCAACCCCGCGGAACTATCAGAATATATAAGGGCTGTTGAAGACATTTTCAGTCAGTTCTGGCAAACAGAAACCCCAACAGCATATATTAACAAGTTATTGCTCTCATCTGCAAGAAATCGTCTCAAAGGCGCTGCACTCGAGTTAATAACAGGACAAACATTTAATTAATGGGATGCGCTAAAGCAAACCCTTATAGACAATTTTGGAGATCAACGTTCCGAGTTAAATATACGGTTACATCAATTCCAGAAGGAATCCCCTGTAAATTTTTATAAAAGAATTAGATCCTTATTGGCAGTATTAAACTCAAAAATTGCTTTAGGCCCAGAAGATCAAATTATTAAAGACTTTAAATGATGCTAAAGATCTAGCACTCAAAATTTTAGTGGGTGGACTACTCGAACCATTAGGAAGCTTCATAAGAGGTAAATCCCCAGCTTCACTAGAAATAGCTCTACAACACATTAAAGACGAATTAGACATAAGATATTTCCAAAATCTAAATAAACCCAAAATAGTCATTCAAAAATTTCAATAACCCCTGAAACGTTTAACAAAAAACCCAATTACCCTCGTCAAAATTACAATCAACACAATTATCAGTCCCGTTTTTCGAATCAAAATCAATTGTATAACCCCAGACCTACTCATAACGCAAATACACAATTCCAATCAAAACCATTCTCAAATTTCACACCTAAATATTCAACGCAGAATAATGACGTATTTGCCCAAAAAGAAATTTCCAGCATAGCTTCAAGCCCGAACCAATGGAGCTATCAACCATTAAAAAGCGACCAGCTTCACAACAAGCTACTCGCACTACCATACCATCTAGACCATTTAACCCGAATTTCAGACAAAATTATCGGAAAAATTGATTCTTTTTCTATTAACCCATCACCTTCCTTACCCTATATATTATTACCTAATTCAAACAAAAAAACTACTCATTGACACAGGAAGCTCTGAAACTATTTTATATCCAAATTTTGTATATGAAAATTTTGCGGACACTATTTATGAATCTCCTTTCGAAATTACGACAAGTCATGGCACTACTCAACACCAGTACGTAGCCGAAGTACCGATACTTGCTTTATTTAACGAAGAAGGTACCCATCAGGTATATCTATTCGACTTTTAACCCTTCATTTATAGGCCTTATCGATCAGATTTATTATCCCGTTTACCAGCTAATATAGACGACAAGTGCCAATATTCAAACAGAAAAAACAGCCGTTCCCTTTTTCTATAACGATAATGTGCAATTTTTGGGCTGATTGAACCGAAAATCGTCCTTAAAAGATCTCTTACTATGTATTTAAGTGTTGAATTGTAAATAACTGAATCCATTTGCGATTGTTCCTGACGAAGTACTACATACGATATGTCTATTCAACAGGTCTATGCAGAGTATACGCAAATGTATCGTTTTATTTCTTTCCAATATTTAATATTTATATTCTGTACCCTAATTTCGTCAACATATGATAGGGGCTGTTCTGAGACGAACATATCTCGTAGATGCCTTAAGTTTCCGAAATATAAGGCGTTGAAGATGCGTATTATAACTCGAATTTCTTTAATAATTTTAAACGAGAAGCGGTACTTTCGTCAAATTTTGCACGTGCAAGCGGTTTATGGCTGTAATTTTTAAAAGAAGTCATTCAAAACCGTCCTATAATTTGTTAGCGATACAAGACCAAGTCATGGTCTTTCCTCGAAACGAAACTAGAAATGGTCCGCACATTGAGCTTATACCCTTGCAAAAGGTACCGACATCCTGTCATAAATTCTAATTGCTTTCGAGAACTTTTGAGTTTTGACATTATTGCCCTACAACTTGAAGCAGATACATCGGTACGTTGCAGTTAGTTGCTCTAAGTAGTGAAAAATTGTAATTCCAAAATAAGCGAATATTAAAAGGTAAGTGTTTTTGATATTATTTTATTAGTATCTATTATCAAGATGTATAAAGGGTGGCACAAATTAAGTGCGCGTCAACGTTATAAGCGAGTACAAACAGCAGTGGAACAAATCGTAAAAGTTACATCTCCCGATACAAGTAATAATATACCAAATACCGCTTCTTTAAACGATTTATATACTAATTTGACGGATAACTCGGGACTTTTTTTAAACGAAAGTTTTTTGTCTGAAAAAGCGTCTATTAGCGATACTTTTAACAGTGCTGAATCACCAACCAATAATAATCAGTCCGACCGCGACCTTGCTATTTCTGATAGCGAAGACGAGTCTGTCTATTTCGGTGATCTACAACGTGATTTAACTACTTGGGCTCTGCAATTCAATGTTAATTTGCTATGTTATAGTGCGCTTTTAAAAATTCTAAAAAAGCATGGGCATAACTTGCCTGCTGACGCTAGAACTGTTTTAAATACTCCCAAGACAATTCCCAATATTAAAATCATTGATCCAGGACATTATTGTCACATAGGAATTCAAAATGGGATTTTAGACATTTTTTCTAAAGATATTTCTAATATACCAAAACAAATTTCTTTGAATGTAAATGTCGATGGGTTGCCGCTAACTAAAAGTACAAATAGACAATTTTGGCCTATACTGGCAAACATTCACGAAATACAATGTTCGCCTTTCATTATAGGAATATATCACGGTAGTAGTAAACCCTCTAATGTTAATATTTTTTTACAAGACTTTGTAGAAGAATACCGTCAATTAAAACGTAATAGATTATTTATTCAAAACGTAAAATTCGAATTAGTATTAGGTCGTTTATATGTGATGCTCCTGCAAAATCGTTTATTACCTTGACGAAAGGACATAATGGGCATTTTGCTTGTGGTAAATGCGTAACCGAAGGAGATTACATTGATAACAGAATGTCTTTTAATGACACTAAGGCACATTATTTTGTAAATGTTTTTAGTACCTTGTATGGAAAGCTCAAGTGTCATATAACGTACATAATTTAATAGACTTGGCTTGATGATGTAGAGCGTTATGGTGCTTTAGATTCATTTAGTGCTTTTTCATTCGAGAATTTCATGAAGCAAATTAAAAAAATGTTACGAAAAAACGAAAAACCGCTAGAGCAGATATATAATCGTGTAACAGAATCCCGGAATTTTAGAAAAATTACCGAACGGTGCAAAAAAACGAAATGTTTTCTTCCAAAATGTCCTGTAAATGTATTTAAAAAGCCATCACAATTTGCTTATGAAACGTTTACCTACTAAAAACTTTATTTTTGTGGAAATTCGTCCGATGATTGCATTTTATTAGAAAATAACAAATACTTCTTGCTTGAATATGTTTTAACTGACGCAACAAATCAGAAAACTTGTTTAATAGGTCACGTTTTTTCAAACTACAAACAATTATTTTACTGAACTTTGTGATAGTAGATTGCTGGGAATTAGCTTAGTCTCAAATTTAAACCAACAATCAGAAAAAGTGTCGTTACAAGAAATAAAACATAAATGTTTTAAGATCCGGATTAGTGAAAATAGTTACTTAATTATGCCACTCCTTCACGAATTTTAGAATATATAATGCCAGATACTAATAAATTCATTGCCGTCCATTCAAAACAAAACGTAGGAGCTACTAGCAACTTTTTTATTTAAGAAAAATCCGATAAACCTGTATTTTTTAATCGCATACAAACCCCCACCTTCTAACAAAGTTAGTACGACAAATTGAAAATGCATCAGACAAGCAATTATATGCATGCATTGAAGTAAACGATTCACATTTGATCATTTAAGCCATACTATGAAATTTTTATAAGTTCATTCAGTCTTAATAAGTACCACATGTTCTATAAGTAACAACCAACGATATTTATTGACACTCAGTAGATGTAGTGTATAGTTATTAATTTAATTTTGTTACAAAACTGTATCTATTATTATATCTATTAATTTCCTGTAATTATTATTATATGTATTAATTGAGAACTAGTGTTTTGGATGTACTTGTTACTTTTTATAATCTTAGATGTATGTTCTTGCTGAATTTCTTCCCTCAAATACCCTGTCTGCGATTCCCGAAGGGTGGCTGATAAATGATGAACAATGCTACTGGCCACTAAAAGATGCCACAAAATGTGTGAGAGAACAACTCCCAAAAAACGATCGGTGGCTTAAGTGCACTATTAGATTGTTTCGTCACGGGGATACTACTCTTAGAAAATATGGTGAGTGAGTAGAAAGGTTTTTCGCATATTCTTATCTGAATCTGATACCTCTGCAACAAATATCGATTTATTATACTGTGTTTCAGCTTCTTACGACATTGCCAATAAAAAAATAGCGGAGTTGCTTGACAAATCGGATTTAAGGAGTACAGAATCTGAAGATTTCAAGGAAGTAAGCCGCACTAGACAGAAAAGTATTGCCGTCCCTCCACCACCCAAGCCAGTAGTAGCAAAAACATTTTTTCTGTCAATCCGTTATACTCCTTGAATGCACATGAAAATTCAGATCCGGTTTCTCTAGATTCTGACCCATTTTCTAATTACCACTTTCCATCTTCTTCTTCTAACATTCCATCCCCTTCCTATAATATTCCACCTTACCCTGCATCCACCACAAATGATTCCCAAAACTGTACTCCACCTTCAGCATTTCATATTCGAACCACAAATAATGAAAACACCGCTAATCGCTCTTTGTATCCCACAGAACCCCATCCATGTAGTAGTCCTCCTAGTATATCTAACAAAAATCTGTTTTCCCCTTCTGCACACCAAATCCCAACTCACTCCATGTCTACCACTCCAAAAAGAAGTAACAAAAACCAAATCCAGCGTGACCCACCACATAGACCCTCATTAGTTACCGTAACCTCCAATTCCCCTAATATTTCCAATACCTCAACCATACAGGATAGTGAACAGAATCCTACGAACTTTGAACTTCTGCAAGGTATATGATACATCTGCATTTTAATTCACAGAATTTATTAATCTTTTAATTTTCGTTCTAGCTATAAAAAATTTAACAAAGGTGGTGGTACGTATGGAGAACCGGATAGGTGCACTCGAAGATTATATTCGCAACAACCCAACTGCTGCTGGTGCTCCAGAAACGGATACAGAAGACTTGCCAAAATTACCAGCGACAACGGCTGCCGAAATAATGGCAATAGAGCAGTTTCTGGCTGTACCTATAAACACACAACCGTTGGTAAGATTTGTATGTTACTAATTAATTTAATACTAATTAATGGTGTTTAAGATCAAACATCTATGCTGCGTCGGTGGGGAGACAGTAGAAGCATCCACCAAGTTAGTGCTTCTAAAATTATTTACGGATGAGGGTGCACGTCTTTTACTATGGACCGGTGCAAATGGCAAGCTGGAAATGCAGAAGATTCAAATAATTAAGATTATTTTCGGTTAGTATTCGTGCCCCTACTTTTTTCTAAAAGAAATACTTTCCTTACATTGTTAGTAAATTACGTTTAATCAATATTCATTCATATTATTAAATTTACAATACAGTTCCAAAAGACAAAAATTATAACAGGTTTTAGCGCCATAGTTTCTTGTGTAGTATCTTGTAAACAGTATAAATGTTATTTTGGATTAAAATTGCAGAACTAAAGAGTAACTTTAATTAAGTAATAATAATTTCTGATGCAAGTAACGTTATCAAGCTTTTTACATTACTCGAGAATTTTAAAGAACTCACTCCTAACGTCGCGTTCATTCAAATTATTCTCTCGTAATGTAAAAAGCAGATAACGTTGCGTATATCATAACACGGTTTATTTTATCCTAAAATACAAATCTTTTTCAAAAAATAGGAAAACTTGTTATTAATGACACAACAGCGAGACATATATCTGCTATGACTGTGGTGGTATCACTCAATACTTTATTGTTGGTAGCACTGTCAGATTATGTTAAATTCGAGATTAGCAGGTTACTTTTTGTATCAGTCTGTGTCAAGTAACAAACAAAACCTAATCTACTAACATCGAATTTGACATAGACTGACACTGTCACTGACAATACACGTCAGTACTGCCAACATATGATTAAATGCTAATAAAGTATCGGTATGTCATTTTTCTGAACAACACTAGTGCTGTTAAATGCATCTGAACGCAACTCGTTGCTAAGGAGTTGTTATCATAGTAACAGAATAGGATAAAATAAATTAATTAATAAATTTTTGAGACCAAATACCGTTTGATAGCTATAGTCTTTCTAGATGATTTTTTTCATTTCTTCAAAGGAAAATTTTCTTTTTTGCCTAGAACTGCCAATTTCAGTAACAACATAGTAATGTTATTAACATATAACAATTTCTAACACGCTATATTGTGCTACACACGGGTATTTGAATTGACCAGTTTATTTTTTAGTATTGGTTGATAATAAAATTAAATTGTTGATCACATGAATTTTTTATTTTAATCCGTTTAGTTGTGAATTTAAATTAAAAATATGAATCCCCTTCGTTTAAATAATAATGGAATGCCATGAGCGAATTTTTATTTTAATGCACAATAACTAAACGGATTTAAACATTTTTAGAGGCATCATACGCGGAAAAGATTCTCTTTTGATTAATACCTTTACAATTTCTACAAGTTACTTAAAATAGAGAGCAGGAATTTCCAAAAATTAATTTTTTTTGCTTGTCCAGATATACCGGGTGTTACTGAAACCAAGCTCATCCTGATGTGTTTGTCTTTATTTTATACGATAAGTGAATAAAGTTGTCTCACTGTTTTAACGACATCTATAACTCAACACTTTATTGTATTTTTAATTTGTAAAATTGAAACATAAAGAATAAATTAAAATGTTATACATACATTATCAAAAAAGAAAAAAGAATTAAATCAATAAAAAAGTTGGAGTGAAAATTTGGTAATAAAATCAAATAATTGTATTTTAGGAATGTTGAACTTGTAAACCAAGTAAATCCTAACAAACAAAGAAAAAAACGGCTGAGCCTGGTTTCGGTACATCCGGTAATTATTTTTAGATGTAAATTTTTCATTTCTAATAATGTCTATGTATAACATTATAGGTGTTGTAAGAAAGCTGCATCCGGTCGCTGCTGAGGCATCTGTCATTAACTAAATAAAAAAATGGGTGCGTCGAGCGGGCGATCGAATTAGATAAAAAAATGGTCACAAAATACTAAATAGGGGTCTCAAAAAAAAACCTGGTCAAGAAGGGAAGAATTGACATATCAGTATGTCCCAATTCAACATTTAACTTACTTTGGCCTACTTGACCAGGATTTTGTTTGAATTCTTAGATATGTTTGTATATTTTTAGTATTATGTTTTATTATTATTAGTATTGTATATTTTTTGTGTTGTATACTACCTATAAACGTGTATATTTAGCATTCTATGTTATTATTTTTGAAATTATTATTATAGTAATAGTAGTAGTAGTAGTATAGTAATAGTACTAGTACTGTTGTGTTTTCTTTCTATTTAACGTCCAGTTGTAACTCATTCTTTATTATAGTGGGGAAAAGCCAGTTTATACTTTTGTCAACGCCATTAAATTGGTTTAAAATCATTAACTTTAAGTATCACTACAGCAGCTGTTCACAATGTTGCAGCAATTACACTTTCAAAGTAGAAACGCTTTTAGGTTAAGAATTTAAATAATCTATAAACCACTTTGATTAAGTTTAATAAAAGTGTAAAATGGCTATTCCACACTGCGGTAAAAACTCATAGCTCTCAAAAAAAAGAACTTGCGGGCATGTTCAGATCCACTTTGTATAATGTTTTAGCTGCAAGAGCCACGTGTAAAGTTTGCCGTATCATTGTAGAAACGCCCTGTACACTTCTACCTATATTTAGCATTCTATTTTATTACGGTTAAAATTGTATGTTTTCTTTGTGTACTATTTACAAGAATGTACCTATCTGTAGTTTTTTTATTATTGGCAGTATTATGTTTACGTAATAAATAGTGTTAAAAAATATGACGTCTTTGAACGCAATCATGCTCTCCACGATTACGTACTACCATATAATTTGATTTCAAAAACTTTACTATAAGGTTACCATGTGTTTGTTAAATTTTAACAACTAAGTGATCGTGAAGTAACGATTTGTTTCCCCATTAGTACCTTTTACTTCACAATTTCTTTACTATAACCTTACTATTTCTTTACTACAGAGTAACTGAATTGTAACTTTAGTGGCACGCAAATGTTCCTTTAAATTCACTATTTATTTACAATGTACAGTAATATTCCGATTTGTAGTACCTTTACAGTGACTCAGACGCTACTAAATTGTTACAAATCTACTTGACATTCTGTACTATTAGTCGCCTTATAGTAACCTATTTTCTTACTATTTCTTTACTACAAAGTAACTGAATTGTAAACTGTAGTGGCACGCAAATGTTCCTTTAAATTCACTATTTGTTTACAATGTACAGTAATATTCCGATTTGTAGTACCTTTACAGTGACTCAGACGCTACTAAATTGTTACAAATCTACTTGACATTCTGTACTATTAGTCGCCTTATAG
Organism: Agriotes lineatus; assembly: GCA_940337035.1. Taxonomy (NCBI): domain Eukaryota; kingdom Metazoa; phylum Arthropoda; class Insecta; order Coleoptera; family Elateridae; genus Agriotes; species Agriotes lineatus. Next base: position 24,452 of record CALNHX010007912.1, on the reverse strand, counting down.
TAACCTATTTTCTTACTATTTCTTTACTACAAAGTAACTGAATTGTAACTGTAGTGGCACGCAAATGTTCCTTTAAATTCACTATTTATTTACAATGTACAGTAATATTCCGATTTGTAGTACCTTTACAGTGACTCAGACGCTACTAAATTGTTACAAATCTACTTGACATTCTGTACTATTAGTCGCCTTATAGTAACCTATTTTCTTACTATTTCTTTACTACAAAGTAACTGAATTGTAACTGTAGTGGCACGCAAATGTTCCTTTAAATTCACTATTTGTTTACAATGTACAGTAATATTCCGATTTGTAGTGCCTTTACAGTGACTCAGACGCTACTAAATTGTTACAAATCTACTGACATTCTGTACTATTAGTCGCCTTATAGTAACCTATTTTCTTACTATTTCTTTACACGCATCACTTTGTGCAGTTACTACATTGTAAGGTAATAGCAAGTTTTTGCTGTATGGGTTTCTTATTCTAATTCCAAGTAAATCTTAGAATTAACGACAGATCATTTGATCCCGGAAGTTAATGCTATACAGGCGGTAGAACATTTATCTGAAGTTCAGCGCGAACAATTGGATTGTTTTGTCAAAGAAGTTTTTAGTAAAATGGGAAATAAGTTAGGATGCACTCATCTTGTCGAGCATGAGCTTAAGACTACATCGTCATCTATCAAGCAGCGATATTATCCTATTTCCCCTATTCTGCAGAAACACGTAGATATGGAGTTAAAAAAGATGTTGGATGAGGGAGTAGTAGAACCTTCGACTTCCGGTTGGTCATCTCCGATAGTAATGATTAAGAAAAAAGATGATAGTTATCGGTTCGGTGTCTATTATCGCCAACTTAATAAAGTCAGTCAACCCGATGCTTATCCTATTCCGTATGTGTCAAGCACATTAGATAAACTTCGTGATGCTCACTATCTTACGACTCTTGATATTAAATCCGCATATTGGCAAATACCTGTAGCGCTGTAGCTGCTTCTTCACGTCCTTTAACAGCTTTTACTGTACCTAATCGGGGACTATTTCAATTTCGCCGCTTACCTTTTGATTTGCACACGGCGCTCAGTGGTGTGTAAGCCCGAAAAGCTAATATTAAGTAAAAATAAAAAGTTTTCATATAGGGACATTTAACTGCTAAGATATATATAGTGGTCCCCTTAGTATCTTTTGGGACCGGTAGTAATCGGCAGATGTTTTTCCAAGCCTTCAAAATTTATTTCTAAAGTGAGAGACGTGCGCGTAGCATTCCACGTTATACGAAAAAATACGTTTGCTTTAAACGCGTTCAGTGTATTCAATATTAAACGGATTTTTATTTTGTGAAATGGATTCTTCTTCCACAGGTGAGTACAATTATAATATGTAACTTAAAATGTACATAAATAATACTTGAAACACTTAATTGACAATGAAGTTACTCGTAAGTGTTGCGAAAGCGCTCAACAAAATCGCGATTCAAAAGTCTGTAAGTCAAAACCCTTACTACATCGAGCCCTGAAATCAATTGTGAATTGTTAATTAGGCCTTGATATAAAATATATTTAAAAATCAGCTGCTCCTAAGTGCCACTCTGGCTTCTCTCCAAGATTTTGTATGTTAATGCAGAATGCACCTCAAAACGCACTTTACATACTAAGTTCATTTACGCTTTCAGTATGATCCAATAATGCTTTTCAGACAGAATAGTGTGTCAATAACGTATCTTCTATACAATTTGACACTTTCCATGCGTCAAAAGTATGTTGTTATTGAATACTATGCAAAAAAAATACACATATCTGTCACTTATGTCAAAACTATTTATTAAATTTGGGAGTTTTCGATTTCAAACAATGAAATCATACCTAACATGATTTTTAATGAGTATTCAATTTATCTTCGGCTCATTCTTTAAACTTTCTCAAGCTTGCAAAAAGTGGCACTTAAACTACTATTTCAAAATATTGTTTATTACTACCGTCATAAAAAATTGTTAGAGCAATTATTATTAAACCTTTAACGTTCAAAATGAGTTTTTCATCTAGATTATTTTTAATAACGTTCAATTTAATTATTTTAGATTTTTTCAGAGCGTCCGAATAACGAAATTTCTTTGACAAGAAAAGAAATTTTTGATCTTTTGAAGAGTGATTTGAACAGAAATAGCAATAATGCATGCGAAATTATTAAACGTGAGATTTCAAGAAAATTTGAAAGTCTTTACTGCTTATGCAAAATGGGAAGAATGCCATCAGCAAATTGCTATTCAAATATCGAAAGAGATGGCAGGAAGTACGAAGGATAGAAAATAATTTATTTAAGAAATGTAACGATTGGCGCAACCTTTCCATTGTTTTGTATGATCAAAATGTGGAAACTGAAACTACAGAGAAGGTAGTCTCAGGGCGGCCTGCATCCAGTTTTGAAGAAGCGAGTAACCAGATAAAATGAAGGACAGCAAATATTCGGGAACAGCACAGTACTCAGGAGTTGTGCTTCGCGGCAGAAATGAGTCTTTGAGCTTCTGGATCGTTGGATGCAGCGAAGGTTGTGGAGGACGTGATGATAAGCTACCCTTCAAAAGCTACGAGATACAAAAGATGTATAGGTATCGAACCGGAAAACCGAATGTCGGGAGATGAAGCACTTGCACTTTTTGTAGAAAGCAGATTAAGTAAAAGCCGGTATCAGGCAATAAGAACTACAACCGCCTTGAAAAATTGTAAATTATTTCCGCCATATGCAGCTGTTTTAGAAGCGAAGAAAGGATGTTACCCTCCGAAATCAGAAATGACTGTAACGAAAACTAGCGCAGAAATTACATTGCAAGCTTTGCTAGATCATACTGTAGCAAGAATATTGTCCAGACAAATCGAAATCATTAAGAGCCTGTCTCGTGATAGAGTAAGACAATTATATTTAATTTGCAAAAGGGGTTGCGATGGCACTTCTGGACGAAGTACGTTTAAACAAAAATTCAGTGATGATGACGGAACTAAACCTGACTCCACTATTTTTGTTTTACTTCACTAGTGCCATTGCAGCTTCTATCGACTAATAAAGAAACAAATTCTACTGTCATTGTGTGGAAAAATCCTAGGCCTTCCTCGCCGCGATTCTGCAGAGTAGAGCAATAAAAATTCATTTCTTCATGAGACTGAGAAGCCACAAGGTCAGAAGTACGGTTCATAAAAGATCAAGAAAAAAATCTTCTTTCATTTCAAACGACTATTGATTTAAAGGAATTTAATGTTACGTAAAAACTTGCGTTTACAATGATTGATGGAAAAATGTGTAATTCCGTAACTAATACAGTATCTACCCAACGTTGTTATATATGTCAAGCAACCTCCAAAGATTTCAATAACATAGACAAAGTTTTGCAAAACAAAATCATAGAAGAGAACCTACAATATGGAATTTCATCTTTGCATGCATGAATACGTCTTTTCGAGCGTTGCATACATTTATCCTATAAATTAGAAATTGAAAAGTGGCAAGCACGCAGTGATTCTGATAAGGAAAGCGTCAAGACTCGAAAAGAAATTGCACAGAAGAGTTTCCGCGCGTAACTAGGCTTGATTATTGAACAACCAAAGTAAGGATTTGGAAGCACAAACGACGGTAACACTGATCGACGTTTTTATTGAAAAATCTGAGATTTCTGCTGCCATAACGGGAGTACATTTAAGCTTGATAAAAAGCTTCCATGTAATATACAGGTAATTTCATGAGGTCATGATATTGATGTACCGTATAACGGGGTGAATAGGGACGCTGGGGTGAATGGGGATGAAAACTTGGATTTTTATTAATATGGAAATATATAATGCATTATAAAGTTTATGTTTTTAAATTGCTCACAAATGTTGTTGCCGGTCCTTTTAGAGACTTTATGTTTTACTATTGGTAAAGAAAATAATACTAACGGTTGGTATTTCTCGTTTTAGCTGTCACATGTTTTACACGTTATTTACAAATGTCAAAAAGGTTTATGGCGGCAAAGCAGTAGGTTGTTTGATGATTGTTTTCGACAATGTTACATAAATAAGTATACATTTGTGTAGGCGTCTGCAAAAAATAGGGGTGAATAGGGACATAACCTGAAAAATGCCAAGGTATTATAAACCAGGTGTCTTAACAAAGCGGCACAAGAAATATACCCAAGAAGATTTAGGAGATGTTATAAGAACCGTGAAAAAAGGAATTAGCATGAGAAAAGCAGCAGAACGATATAAAATTCCAAAATCTGTGGTTCAACGGTACGTTTCACAAACACCACAAAATAAAGTACAACGGTACGTTTCACAAACACCACAAAATAAAGTAAAGAATAAAGGAGGTCAAACTGCGTTAACACTGGAATGTGAAGCCAAAATAGTAAAATGCATTATAACGTGTGCTAAGTGGGGCTACCCTATGACGGAATTTGAAGTGAGGTCTTTTGCCAAATATCTTTTAGATAGACGTGGAATACAAAACAATGTCTTTAAATACAATATGCCAAGAAAAGATTGGATAAAAAGCTTCCTGTTAAGGCACAACAGTGAAGTAGCACCCAGAATTTGCCAAAACGTTATACGAAGCCGAGCTCAAATTACATCTCAAGAAATTAATGAATATTTTGATCATCTTACCGATAATCTGAAGGATGTTGAAGAACACCTGATTATAAATTACGATGAAACAAATCTTGCTGATAATCCTGGACGTCGAAAAATAATCTGTAAATGTGGTTGTAAATATCCCGAACGGGTGATGCATGAATCCAAAAGTGCCACTTCCGTAATTGTTGCTGCTGGTGCTGACGGAACGCTACTTCCTCTATATATTATTTATAAGGCTACACTAAATGGCCCAGTTGGAGCACATAACAATAGACCATCAGGATGGATGGACGCTCAGTGCTTCCTAGACTGGTTTCAGACTATAATATTACCCTACTTCAGAAATTTTGCAGGAAAGAAAGTTTTAATAGTTCTCACCTCTCACATAGAGTGGTTGAATTATGTGAAGAAAATTCAATTTCATTTGTGTTCTTACCTAAAAATTCCACCCACATTATCCAACCCTTAGATATAGCATTTTTTCGGCCATTAAAAATGGCATGGAGGAACATTTTAGAATCTTGGAAACTAGGTGCAGGTAGCAAGAAAACTACAATTGATAAACATACATTTCCTAGCCTGTTACGAAAAACCATTGATAAACTTTCTGAAAATGGCAGTGAAACTATAGTAATTTACGTTACAAGTATAGAAAGTAGAGCTTTTTAGTACGAGTGAGATGTTTCGAGACGAGTATGGAAAAGCCACTTTCATACGAGTATCGTACAGTATTTTTTCGTACACTAGCATACAAAACGGAATACTAAATTTATCCTCGTATATAGCAAATAAGTAGAGTAATATTATTATGTACGTAACGTTTTATATGTGTTGTAACTAAGGAAACGTACGGCAAAGTGTTACTTTGCCGTACGAATACCGCAAAATACTACTTTGCCGTACGAATACCGCAAAGTGCCTGGGAGCCGTCCTCACGCAAGTGTTAGAGAGTGTTACGGTTCTTTTGTAGCTTTCCCTGTACTAGTAATATTTTGATAGCTGAACGTTTATTCCTAAGTATTAGCCAGTAGTTTCAGTTGGTGATTTTGCATGCATTAGTATAGTTAATATGTGGTTACGTATGCAACTCCCCTAGTAATCAGCTGGATGTCATTATTTAAACTTATTTTGCTCCAATTCTACAACAGTACGTACATTAATTATAATCTAGATTCCTGGCCTGATTTGTTGCTAGGGTATAACGTTGTTATCTTAGAAGTCAGTCAGATTTTATTTTGGAAGAATTTTGATGTCCTGGAATTTGTGCAAGCTGTGCCCCGGCTCTGTACTTCATTTATGAGCTAATTGGTTTAGCTCCTCTCCGTTTTGATTTGATGGAGGATGTACAAGTATAGGAGCCCTCTTTAAGACGTTAGTAATTGGTGTGTTAGTACTTACGTCAATTTCGCCTCTGCGGATTTATTGGGGTCAGTTCTTTCTGGCGCGTTCAACATGGCTTTCCTCCAGCAAAAGGTAAACTGATGTAAGCCCTGGCTTCTTAATCGATGGCTTACTTGGGAATTTCTTTGTACGTTTTTAGCCAATTTTGATGGGACTCAATTATGCCGAGAAACAGTCATGTGTTCCTGTAATTTGATGTGTTGCACTTGGATTTCGCAATCTGCCTGTCACGGTTCCTGCTAGGAAATAGGAGCTCGCTCATCGCCACCCTCTCGCATCTCCTTCGGCTTCCAAAGTAAGGCCCCCTGCGCTGCTTGATCTACTGCAGGAAGCGAGCGCACTCGACTCCAGCCATCTCGGAAGTCTCAGTTGTGACATTGCAAGGAAACCTGCAGGATAATTAGACTTGGGTGTGTACTTTTCGCATAGTTATAGGGCATGCTATACCAATCGCCCCTCTCTTGTGTATTATTTTTGTGATTAGACGAACCTTTCGCATAGATATTGACAGGGAATGTCATACAGCTCGACCCACATATCGGTAGTGTCAGCGACTCCGTTTAAATATATATATTCAGATTTCTATAAAATTATAGCCGACCAGTACATTGGAATTTTGTAAGACATTGTAGTGGGATGTTCAGACTTACTTGTGGCACGTTTTAGCGAAGTCTCGCGACCGTTTGGGCCCCCTCCATTTGCATAAGCTCAAAATCAAGGTTAAATTTTGTGACAACCACCGCGCATTACGTGTGAAGTTGAAGCTTTAATTAGATTGTGGTTAAGGACCCGACGTCGGCAACGTAACGCTTTGAGTACAATCTCCCGTGAATTATTTACGGAATTTCACGGTCAATCAATATTGTAAGGGCATATTCAAGCTGTTTTGTTTTGTTAAATCATCCCATACAGTATAATGAGTTTGCATTAACCTTCGTTCTCGTATGGCCATACAAACGCACGGTGTGTCTGTACTCTAAAAATTTTGAAGTAACGTCTTAGTATCCATTGGAGATAACTCTCGGGATTGTAAGTTAGCCTTACGCTTGCATAGCCTCGTTTCGCCGCGCACTGCCTCACAGGGTGTGTAATAATTATTGTACTTGCGTGAATATATTCTGAATTATGATACATGTTGCGAAAGTTTAAAGCCTGCCTTGTTTTATTTTATTTCACTTAGTAATGTATATATGTTTATGTGTATCTTTTATTTGCGGGTTTGCACTATAGCACCGAATAGTTAATAAACGCAGTGATAAGTTATTTGGTCTTTGATAATTAGAATTGCTGGATTTATTTCTTACCTTGTGGAGGTCCGACGCAAGGATTAGTCAACGTCGAGGACCTGGCGCCCTCTCCTTTAGTTTTGTTGCAGCTTTGCTGGAACCCCGACCCTCTCGGCGAGTTAGCCCAATTAGGTCGATAGATACCAGCCGGCAAAATATCTAATATAACTTTCGCCAACAGGTAAGGCCAAACCTTTATCCTTCATTACAAAAGGATTTTGGCGCCCAACGTGGGGCCTGAAAGGGTTTTTGTAGTGCCCTATCTACGTTGGTTAGGTGGTACTATAGTGCAGACAAATTATTAGGTTGTTAGGATTTATTAGTTCTAGGTATTGTTTGCTAGGTGTTATTTTTACATTTGGTATATTTGGTTATTGCTAGCTATAGGATTGTTTATTGCTATTCACAGGTTTTGCTTGGGTTAGATAGAAGTCTAGATTAAGTTTTTTTTTATCATCTTGTCTTGTTAGAACAGCAAGATGGTATTGCGGTTTGATATTAATCGTTTGCTTGTCGACGAGCTCGACTATGAGCTTCGAGTTAGAGACATTGCCATCCAGGGTAATGTCCAAGATAAACGTAAACTACTTCGTGCCCGTATGAAGATAGATCTTCTTATGAACGTCATTTTCACTCCCGTATCTCTGGACGCTATTGAAGAACTCGCGGTTTGCGAAGACAAACTGTCTATTTTAGCTGCCGAAGTTGCTAGTTGTACCTCTAGGAACCTGGACAATCAGGCTCAACGTTTAGGTACTCGCCTTCTTCATGTACAAGGTCGCCTAGGCCATATTACAGCAGAACCAGATTCCGCGTCTAGGTTAGAGGCCCTGAAGGAGGGATGCGAACAATTACTTGTTGCCTTGGAAGCGAAACTTCAACTTCACGCTGATGCCCAAGCTCGTAACTACACGACAGGCGCACCGAATGATTCAAGCTCGGAGGATGGTTCAATAGCTTCGTCTCCGAAAACTCAAATTCGCTCCCATAGTTCTGTTGCCGCTACGTCTCAGGAAGATGCTGCCTTGCCTATTCGTTCGACTGGTAGTTCGGTTACGTGGAGTCACCCTTTGTTCACTTCTCAGTTCTCTGCCCCTCAGTCTATTCCCAGTAGCTCAGCCATGCAGCCTGGCATGTCTTTGAATTATTCACCCTTTGCTGATGCTGTCAATCGACGTTCTTCTGCCGCTGACGATGGTAACCATTCTGCGTCGTATAGGCACACTACGACTGCCAATTATCTAGCCATCAATAAATGGAGGATCACCTTCGATGGAGGATCCGGCTTGACTAGCTTCCTAGAAGAGATCGAAGAAACCCGCATAGCTCGGAATGTGTCCAAGGATCAACTTTTTGCTGCTGCTATTGAATTGTTTACGGGCAATGCTCGTATTTGGTTCCGCTCGATTCGTAGCACTATCCGTTCTTGGGATGAACTCGTCATCGCTCTTAAAGCCGCTTTTCTGCCATGTGATTACGAAATCAGCCTATGGGATGAGATCCGTAGTAGGACTCAAGGACCCGATGAGCCCGTGACGGTTTATGTCGCTGTTATGGAGAACCTTTTCAGTCGCCTTTCTCGCCTACCTGTGGAGACGGAGCGTATAGGAATTATGCGTAGGAACTTACAACCTTACCTACAAGCTCAATTGGCTCTCTACTCCCCAACGAGTATCTCTCAGCTTAGACAGCTAGGCAAACTGATCGAGGATGCTAAGGTGCGATCTTCAAGGTTCAAGAACCCTCCTCTACCTTATCAGGCCCTTGAACCCGACCTGGCTTATCATAAGCCCCGTTTTGGAGCAAGAGCTGCTGCTATCGAAGAGACGAGTTCCACTCCTAGTCCCGCTGCTGAAGAACAAGTCTTCAACGTTACAGCTACTCGACCTTACGGTGTTTGCTGGAACTGCGGAAAGCCTGACCATCGCGTAGCCCAGTGCCCATCACCGCGCAAGTTGAAATGCTATCGCTGCGGTAAAGCCGACGTCACGATCCGTACCTGCCCTTCCTGTTCGGGAAACGGAAACGGAAGGCGTTAAGAGGCCAATTAACGTCTTCACCTGCAACCATTTCTGAGGCCAATGTCGTCTCCCAATCTCGAGCAATGAACCCCATATCCTCGGAACATCGCATACTGCTCGACTTCATTTTAGGGCACGCCAGCAAAGACGAGAGGCCCTATCTTCGTGTCTCTATTTATGGCAAAGAATTACTTGGCTTGTTGGACTCCGGTGCGAGCCGTACCATATTAGGTCGTCAAGGATGGGATGCATTGAAGGATGTCTGCAAAGTAAGTTCTAATGAATCTACTATCTGCAGCGTCGCCAACGGCGAGAAATGCTACAGCATAGGTACACTTACCGTTCCCATCGTCTTGAGAGATCGTGTGAGAACCTTCGAAGTCTTGGTTATCCCTACACTTCCACATACGCTTATTTTGGGCACCGACTTTTGGAAGAGAATGGCCCTTGTGCCAGACCTTCGCCATGGAGAATGGACCTTCTCCAAAGCCTCGGATGACGAGCAGATCACCGCAATCCGTTCGGCTGAACATCTCACGGACAAAGAACAAGCCGTGCTTGACCAGACGATTAGCGAAGCTTTTTCCATGATAGGAGATGGCGTAGGATGTACCCATCTAGTGGAACACGTGATTAAAACTGATGCTGAACCAATTAAGCAGCGTTATTACCCCATCTCGCCTGCTCTTCAGAAACACGTGAACCAGGAGCTCGACGATATGCTCGAAAAAGGCATTGTAGAACCTTCAAACTCTGCTTGGTCCTCGCCCATCGTAATGATCAAGAAGAAGCATGGTTCTTACCGCTTCTGTGTAGACTATCGGAAGCTCAACAAGGTTAGCCAACCTGATGCCTATCCACTCCCGTATATCAGCAATATTCTGGACAAGCTGGGCGATGCACAATACTTGACCACGTTAGATGTCAAGTCAGCTTACTTTCAGGTGCCGGTTTCCGTCTCTAGCCGCCCGCTAACTGCTTTCACTGTTCCCAATCGTGGGTTGTTTCAATTTTGTCGCCTCCCGTTCGGTCTTCATACCGCTCCGGCGACTTGGCAACGTCTCATCGACAGAGTTATTGGTGCCGACCTAGAACCATATGCGTTTACATACCTAGATGATGTTATTATTTGTACTTCTACCTTCGACAAACACCTGGAGATCTTGAACGAAGTCATATCCAGGATCGCCAAGGCCGGCCTAACATTGAACCGGGAAAAATGTCATTTTTGTAAGCCCGAATTGAAATATCTGGGGTACGTCGTAAACTCCAAAGGTCTACTCGTCGACCCGGAAAAGGTTGAAGCCATTTTAAGCACCCCTAACCCCAAAACAGTCCCACAGGTCAGAAGAATATTGGGAATGGCATCTTGGTATCGGCGCTTTGTGCCTAACTTCTCTTCAGTTGTGTCACCTATGACTCGTCTGCTTCGTAAGAACCAGAAGTTTGTTTGGACTGAAGAATGTCAGACTGCCTTCAATACCATCAAAGATTGTCTCGTTTCGGCCCCTGTGATCTCCTGCCCAGATTTTAGTCGACCCTTCACGATACAGACGGACGCCTCTGGCTATGGGCTTGGAGCCGTACTATCCCAGACATATCCTGAGGGAGAAAAGGTCGTTTGCTATATCAGTCGTTCGCTCACGAAGAACGAGCGGAAGTTCAGCACGACAGAGCGAGAATGTCTTGCGGTCCTCTTCGCCATTGAGAAACTTCGTCCGTACATCGAGGGAATTAAGTTCGACGTTGTAACCGACCATTACGCTTTAAAATGGTTACACAACATCAAAGACCCTATAGGACGTATTGCGCGTTGGGCCATACGCCTACAACAATATAATTTCAACGTTATACATCGCAAGGGCAAAGACAATGTCGTACCTGATGCTCTATCCAGGTCCGTACCTGTTATTGATGAGGTAACTGTGGGCGATGATGCTCGGATGCTTCTAAAGGTCAAAAACGATCCGCAACACTATCCTGCTTGGCGCGTGTCGAACTTACAACTCTACAAGCACGTTAGGAGCCCATATCCAGAACTCATACAGGCAGATGAAGATTGGAAGATGGTACTACCCAAAGACAGAAGTACTTAGACGCAATCATGACGATCCTATCTCAGGACATCTTGGCGTGTCGAAAACTTTACACCGTGTAGCTCAGAGGTACTACTGGCCCAAGATGCGAACAGACGTTCTGCGATACATCCGCAACTGCAAGGTGTGTTCCCGCACGAAACCTGACCAACGACCACCTGCTGGACATATGGGAGGACACACAAACATCTCAAAGCCCTGGGAGGTCATCTGCATGGATCTCATAGGACCTCTACCTCGCTCTTCTCGTGGGTATCAATATATACTTGTAGTGGCCGACTGTTTCACTAAGCTTCCTCTGGTGTTTCCCCTCCGTAAGGCTACGGCTGCTTCAGTTGTACGTCACGTCGAAGAGAACGTGTTCTTATTGTTTGGCGCTCCGAAACGAATTATCTGCGACAACGGTGTCCAGTTCAAGAGTCGAGAATTTACTGCCTTGGCTAGAAACTACGGCTGTAGAATAGCGTTTACAGCTTTGTATCATCCTCAGGCCAATCCAACGGAACGCATCAATCGTGTTCTGAAAACAATGCTTACAGCATACGTGTCCGATAAACAACGTGAGTGGGATAAATACTTGCAACAAGTCGCTTGTGCCATAAGAACCTCCAAGCATGATGTCACTGGTCATAGCCCTTACTTTTTGAATTTTGGTCGAGAGATTACGCTCGACGGGAATCCTGAAGGACGACCTGAAGATGAAGGTCCCGAACTTCGTATCATGAGGGATGAAAACCCCAATATCAGAGCCCAAGCGCTGCAACGATTGTACGAAGAAGTAAAAGTTCGTCTTGCTAGGGCCTACGATCGCTCGAAGGTATACTACAACCTGCGAAGACGACCTGATGAATATCATGTAGGCAACTCTGTTTGGAGAAGAAATTTTACGCAATCAGATGCTGTCAACCACTATACAGCTAAATTGGCACCCAAGTTCATTGGACCCTTTACAATCCATAAGAAGTTGTCTCGATTCATTTATCAACTTAAGGATCCGGACGGTTGTTTACGTGGGAATTGGCACGCCAAAGACTTAAAGCTCAACAATGCTGTCGACAATGATAATGATTTGGTTTAGTCCAAGTTTTCTTTTTGGGAGGTTGGCTGGGGACGTCGGACGGATCTTTGGAATTCAATTCCTCTTTCCCTTTTCTTGAATTGGAATTCCGACCTAAACATCAGGTCCCTTCTCTTCTCGTGTCTTTCTGATTTTTTTTGTTTGAAAGGGATGTTGCTCCATATAGCTGTGTTCGTTTTCTTTAGGATATTTTGTATTTTTGGATATTCGCTTTGTCTTCGGTAATTTGGAGATAGTTTCACTGTTGTAGGCTGATCTTGGGCCTGAGCACTTATCCCTGGCTGAGGTTGATTTTCCCTTCCCTTCCACCGGCGCAGCTCACGTCATCTAGCAGCGACGGAAGAGGTTGGTGTCTCTTTGCTTTCGGTGTTGTGCTTGGACTCTTACATCCTCTCTTCCTAGATACTCTTTTAAGTTCTCTGTTTCGTTCTTCTGTATTTTCTTTTGGCAGGCATTGAATTTTTCTAGCGATTTGTTTTGATGGCAGTTGTATGGTCGGGTAAATCTGGAGTGATTTGCCCTCCCTTTTGTGGGGGGAGAATTTGTTACGGTTCTTTTGTAGCTTTCCCTGTACTAGTAAAATTTTGATAGCTGAACGTTTATTCCTAAGTATTAGCCAGTAGTTTCAGTTGGTGATTTTGCATGCATTAGTATAGTTAATATGTGGTTACGTATGCAACTCCCCTAGTAATCAGCTGGATGTCATTATTTAAACTAATTTTGCTCCAATTCTACAACAGTACGTACATTAATTATAATCTAGATTCCTGGCCTGATTTGTTGCTAGGGTATAACGTTGTTATTTTAGAAGTCAGTCAGATTTTATTTTGGAAGAATTTTGATGTCCTGGAATTTGTGCAAGCTGTGCCCCGGCTCTGTACTTCATTTATGAGCTAATTGGTTTAGCTCCTCTCCGTTTTGATTTGATGGAGGATGTACAAGTATAGGAGCCCTCTTTAAGACGTTAGTAATTGGTGTGTTAGTACTTACGTCAATTTCGCCTCTGCGGATTTATTGGGGTCAGTTCTTTCTGGCGCGTTCAACATGGCTTTCCTCCAGCAAAAGGTAAACTGATGTAAGCCCTGGCTTCTTAATCGATGGCTTACTTGGGAATTTCTTTGTACGTTTTTAGCCAATTTTGATGGTACTCAATTATGCCGAGAAACAGTCATGTGTTCCTGTAATTTGATGTGTTGCACTTGGATTTCGCAATCTGCCTGTCACGGTTCCTGCTAGGAAATAGGAGCTCGCTCATCGCCACCCTCTCGCATCTCCTTCGGCTTCCAAAGTAAGGCCCCCTGCGCTGCTTGATCTACTGCAGGAAGCGAGCGCACTCGACTCCAGCCATCTCGGAAGTCTCAGTTGTGACATTGCAAGGAAACCTGCAGGATAATTAGACTTGGGTGTGTACTTTTCGCATAGTTATAGGGCATGCTATACCAATCGCCCCTCTCTTGTGTATTATTTTTGTGATTAGACGAACCTTTCGCATAGATATTGACAGGGAATGTCATACAGCTCGACCCACTTGATGTAGGTTTAGATTAGATTAGGGGCTGGCTGTACCATTTGTGCTCGTCGTTTACTGAAATACTACTAACTGTTTGAAGTTATCCCGGCTCAGTTTAATTATGCTAAATTATAACCTCGGGTTGTCGGTATCGTGTGTGCTAACTGCTACACTAGCAGGCTAGCTTCTTAGCTTCTAGGCCACATATCGGTAGTGTCAGCGACTCCGTTTAAATATATATATTCAGATTTCTATAAAATTATAGCCGACCAGTACATTGGAATTTTGTAAGACATTGTAGTGGGATGTTCAGACTTACTTGTGGCACGTTTTAGCGAAGTCTCGCGACCGTTTGGGCCCCCTCCATTTGCATAAGCTCAAAATCAAGGTTAAATTTTGTGACAACCGCCGCGCATTACGTGTGAAGTTGAAGCTTTAATTAGATTGTGGTTAAGGACCCGACGTCGGCAACGTAACGCTTTGAGTACAATCTCCCGTGAATTATTTACGGAATTTCACGGTCAATCAATATTGTAAGGGCATATTCAAGCTGTTTTGTTTTGTTAAATCATCCCATACAGTATAATGAGTTTGCATTAACCTTCGTTCTCGTATGGCCATACAAACGCACGGTGTGTCTGTACTCTAAAAATTTTGAAGTAACGTCTTAGTATCCATTGGAGCTAACTCTCGGGATTGTAAGTTAGCCTTACGCTTGCATAGCCTCGTTTCGCCGCGCACTGCCTCACAGGGTGTGTAATAATTATTGTACTTGCGTGAATATATTCTGAATTATGATAGATGTTGCGATAGTTTAAAGCCTGCCTTGTTTTATTTTATTTCACTTAGTAATGTATATATGTTTATGTGTATCTTTTATTTGCGGGTTTGCACTATAGCACCGAATAGTTAATAAACGCAGTGATAAGTTATTTGGTCTTTGATAATTAGAATTGCTGGATTTATTTCTTACCTTGTGGAGGTCCGACGCAAGGATTAGTCAACGTGGAGGACCTGACGCCCTCTCCTTTAGTTTTGTTGCAGCTTTGCTGGAACCCCGACCCTCTCGGCGAGTTAGCCCAATTAGGCCGATAGATACCAGCCGGCAAAATATCTAATATAACTTTCGCCAACAGGTAAGGCCAAACCTTTATCCTTCATTACAAGAGCCAGGAAAGAGTAATTGCGTACGCCAGCCGTTCCTTGACAGATGCTGAAACCCGTTACTCCGCGACAGAACTAGAGTGCCTGGCAATACTCTTTGCGATCAAGAAATATAAAGGGTACCTGGAAGGATACCATTTTAAGGTAATAACTGCCCACAGGAGCCTAAAGTGGTTGCAAAACTTACCTAATCCCTCCGCAAGGCTGGCAAGATGGGCTCTCGAGCTTCAACAGTATGACTTCGAGGTCGAATACCGTAAGGGAGCGTTGAACCACGTAGCTGACGCCCAATCCCGAGCTCCTGGAGGTCCTAAAAAAGGCCTCTCCCCCGTGGCGGTTCACCAACCAGAAGTCGACTGCTCATGGGTCCAGAGGATGACCAACCTGGTGCAAGACGACCCCGAAGCGTACAGCACGTGGAAGGTGGAGAACGGCAGCCTATATAGGAGCTTCCCCAACGTCAGCGAAGACCTGGCCGAGGGCTTTCAACCAATATGGAAGCTGTGCGTCCCAAAGCCTCAACGAGCCCAAGTCCTGCAGGAATGCCATGACGAGCCCGCTGTAGGACACCTGGGGGGGGGGGGGGGGTGACGAAGACTGTCGCTAGAATACAGTAGCATTATTATTGGCCAAGAATGCAACGAGAAATTACCAAATACGTACGTTCTTGTCCTACTTGCCAGGAATATAAACATAGCCAACGTCAGACGGCCGGGAAGATGTTCTGGTCCAGGGTACAAGGCCCTTGGGAGGTTATAAGTACAGACATCATCGGGCCGCTTACCAGGTCATCCAAAGGCAACATAGGGCTCCTGGTGTTTCAAGATCGCTTCACGAAATGGGTCGAGGTCCATCCGCTACGCACCGCTACCGCAAAAATAGTAGTCCAAGCCCTAAGGGAAAAAAATTATTTATCGGTTTGGAACTCCAAAAGTTATTGTTTCAGACAATGGACCCCAGTATACCAGTAAGCTCTTCAGAACTTTGACCACGAAGTACGACATCAAACACTGGCTGACACCCCCGTACACACCCCAGGCCAAACCCGTGGAGCGAGTTAATAATGTCATAGGAACAATCATCGCCCAATTAGCCCGTGGAAATCAAAAACAATGGGACGCATGGTTTCCCGAGGTCATGTTTGCAATAAACACGTCCAAACACGAATCAACAGGTTTCACGCCGGCCTTGCTCAACTTAGGGCGGGAAATGTTGCCGCCAAAATCCGTACGCGAGGCGGCCGACCCCGACTTTGGGCCCGACGATGAGCTCCAGCCCCAGGTCTCTACCGCGAACAACTTCAGAAATTAGAGGACGTAATGAACGTGGTAAGAAATAATCTCGCCAAAGCCTTCACCAGACAAAGCCATCATTATAACCTCTGAAGGCGAGAGTATCGCCACCAGGTCGGGCACCAGGTCTACAAACGCGATAGGGTACTCTCCGACGCCGCCCGAGACGTCACCGCCAAGTTAGCCGTAAAATATGTTGGACCCTATGTGATTCAAAGTATTTCCCCGTCATCGTGGAGCTGAGCGACCCCCAGAACGGTAGGACCATCGGCAGAGCCCACGTGAACGACATCAAGCCCGCTTATCAAAATACTCCTACTGTACCTGATCCCAACTAGAGGGGGTGAGATAACGCGGACTGCAGGTATAAAAGTGGCGACCTGCAGTTCTTGATTTAATTAGTCCAGGCACCTTCTACGAAGATGCCACCAGTACGCAACCGAAACGATGTTCGCCCCTGGCCTTTCAAGCTACGCCGTAGGCCCAAGGGCCAAAAGAAAATCCGTCCCTGGACGCCACATTTGTACGCCACCCCTGGTTCACCACCTAGGGCCGTCTGGAGTCCCCTGCCTAAATGGAGCCCGGTCCCGGCGATGCTATCGCCCTTGCCAGCCACGCCGGAGAAGCACTGCAAGCCGGATCCTAAACCACCCAGAGAAGGTCTGCTAGTGAGGGTTCCGCTCTCAAGACTCCACCCCGAGCAGGAGATAACCATCCGAGAACTGGCCCTAAAGTTCAAGCGTCTGTTTGACGGATCTTCGAAGAGTCCAGCCACGGCTCCAACGAAGGGGGAGATCCAAGCTCCGCCAGTCACGCCAACCGAAGCCCTCATGTGCGTGTTACCTCCAGGCCCGGCGACGCCTACTACCGCCTGGACGCCTCGAGCTTAGGCCCTTCAGCGGAGATCGGTACGGGGAAAAACAGGCGGAATTACTGCCAAAACTCCAGCCGGACTCACCTTCCGAAATCCCGATGGAAGCGGCAGTGGTACCTTTGACCCCGGGTGGCACTTTGGCCGCCGTCCTAGAAGAGCTGCAACAACTCCACCTTCCGGAACCCGAAGTGGAGATTACCGATCTCCCCGAATTAATATTCCCCGCGTCAGAGCCCCAGGTCATGGAGATAATCCTGCCCGCGCTAGAGCCCCAGGTCCCAGTGTTATAACTGCCCGACCCAAAGCCCTAGGCGCTGAAGTTAACACGGGCCACGCCGGAGTCCCAGGTCCCAAAATCAATAAGCGACGAGCCAGAGCCCCAGGTTTCCCGACGCTGCCGACAGCGAACAAAAAACAGACCACGAAAATTCCGCCTGAAGCTGCACACCGGAGAGTCCATCAGAATTTTAAAAAATCACGTGCAACAGTTAGGGTTTAATTAACCAGCATCCTACATACTTTTTTTGGAACGCAAAGTCACCCCGGCCGCCCATCATCAGCACCTGGCGTCCCGTAGGTTGATACCACAACCTCTACGCCTGTCCCGAAGACGCTCCAGGTGTTTTTCGAGCCAAAGGGGGTAGTTCCATGAAGAGGACGTCCATCTATGGGCTGTTCCCTCCATAGGAAGGGGTTGTGTGACGTTAGCGCCGGCCGAAATTATTATTTTACGCTTCAAAATGCGTTCGAATTTGGTCGCCGCCAAAACTTCGTCACAATTCAAGGATAACATCGCAAAGCGCGAGCCTCGAGTTTAGGCGAGGAAACCATCGAGGTGCGCGAGCTCACGACGCATTCCCGCCCCAAATCTAGTACAGACGAAGAAGATGGGTAATGTATAAATAGACGCAACACACACTGGAAAAGCTACCTTTTGACTTTCAGTCTTCGAATCAATCTTTCCCAGAAATTCCCGAATTCCTGTTAGAGATAAAAGTGGCTCATTGATTTAAATGCCTGTGGTCTCCACCGATCCGATTCAAAAGCTATCTTGTCTAAAACTCAGACGTGGTTCGTTGATTTTATACGCCTGTCTGGGATTTGGATACCTTTTCTCTTCGAATCCGACGTTGTCTAAAACTCAGATGTGGTTCGTTGATTTTATACGCCTGTTTGGGATTTGGATACCGTTTCCCTTCGAATTCGACGTTGTCTAAAACTCGTACGTGGCTGGTTGATTTTATACGCCTGTTAACAGTTTTAGGCCTCCTTGAAACCGCTTCCCGAAGACATTCACGCAATTCAATTAAAAAGCGACGCCCCCCAGGTCTTTACACAAACTTGAACCATTTGTTAGATTAGGTACCCGCAACGAAACCTCGTAATTCACGTACCCGTAAAGATTCAGAGCTTCACTCACCTGGAGGAATCCCGTTCTGTAGATTTCCTAAGCCTTTCGCAGTGCCCCAATTCACAGCATATAATCTTCCCGAGATCTGAGCCGAAAATTGTGAGGTTAGCTTTATGCTAGAAGTAATTCATGTAGCTTAAAGGGGGTTTTACTCACCTTGTGTAACGTAACTAGCCAGCTCCCAGTTACTATCTAGAAGACCCTTGAATTTAAGTGAAAGCTAAATTTGGCTTGGAAGTCATTAGCCGGCACCGATAAGATTTAATCCTGCCGTCTTTTCACTTGTCACACGAGATTTCACGGGTACTGCAGAATAGCTTCGACGCAACGGGGTTACGCCCTACATCAAGTTCAATCACAACACCCCCGAAATAAAAGCAAATATAACCTTATTTAATGTACTTGATAAATGTACACAAACGTAACCTAGTTTCTCTGTTTCCAGTTTAGCCGGTTAGAGGACGCACTCGCCAACTACAAGTTAGAGACCCTGTATATTAAAATTAGAGATGGGAAATACAGATGATCAGTGCGGATTGGTTGGAACCATTTTCCATGGCTGAAATGATTAATGCCGTTTGACATTTCTAATTTCTGCTGTAATGACAAGTGACATTTCCTTTGTGTGATAGATAAATCAGGTTTTTTTGAGTTATTGTTCATACATTTAATATGAATTATTCGCTGTTTAGCAGTTGGATGTAAGAAATTATGCTTAGGTTTCTATAAAATGAAGCTGTTATGTGAATATTGATAGAAAGGTATGTAATTAAGAACTTGAAGTGTGAAAATCGTACAGATTACGCAAAGAAAATTTTACGCGAGACCAGTTCTTAACTATACACTGGCAAAATCCCAACTAGGAAACTAAAATATAACGCAGCGCAATCATCATTTCACTTGTACAGTTGCGTGAGTGAAACATATTCAGAAGATCAACATAAAGATGTTCAGCAAAATAGAAGAAATTTATGTGTGGCACTGCACTTTCAAATTCAAGACACAACCATTATTGAAGCTAAATGCCCGTGGTGCATTTTGTGTTAAACTTCTGAACTATTATTGTTGTAGGGTAAAAAGCTTTTCACTTATTACAGGTTCTTTCAAAGCCAATATGTGAAATTTTACGAGAAGCTTACCTATGTGAACTAGCGAGCTTGCACGTCATCCAGTGTAGTGCCATTCTTTCACACCAGTTTTAGTATTAATTTTAAATTTGAGTCTTTGACTTAGAAACAAACTGTAATGAAATGTAGATGGGTACCTAATTAATAACTAGAAACAATTCGTAAGATCTATCCTACTTTATGAATATCAGAGGCAATTGTTATTGCTAATGAACAATTATTTCCATTATTTGACATTTAGAAATGTGTCCTTTTAGGATAATGTCAATTTGGCAATGGCAACATCTTGAAACATTCTATCAAAAACATTGCAATTAATCAATTTATCCTTGGAAACTGGTTCCACTTGTCCCATCTCTTATCTTACTTCTTATACAGGGTCTCTACTACAAGTTTCCTCGTTCTACGGCCGAGATAGTACGACCAGAGAAGTATCGTGGTTTGCCTAACCCAGTAGGCGCTAACCTACCCAGGATAGACGTTAAAATCCAGATCTTTTATTTGAAAATACATGGAATATTTTAGTTATTATTTTAAACTGTAAATAGGTATATAAAATAAACCGCCTTATTTGATGTGTACTTCATTATATATTTGAGTTAACCAGACTGAACCCTGGCATCTGGCTATCCGGTTGTAAAAAGTCTCATTAGAACAATAAAAGTGGTAATTATTTAAGCCTGAAAAGAATAAGTAGTTACCAATGAAATTTTAAGAAAATTAATACTTAATAAGCAACAGTTAGTAAGTGCAGACCGTTATACTTTCAATAAATGTTTTGTTTTATTACAAATTCATGTCTTTCTCTTAGTTTTAAAGTACTACCGGTTTTTATATGAACAATATATTTTTAAAAATAATTTTTAGTGTCTCTATTCGCCCCAGGAAGGAATTGAAAAGGTACAACAGCTATTTTATATGGTGTCCCTATTCACCCCAAACGTGGGGTGAATGGAGACACTAACAAAATATTTTTTTAATAAATAAACATGTTGACAAATATATAAAAAAATCATATAACACCCCGCAAGTTACCATGCCTAGACTAGCTTACACTTCTAAGATAGGACACATCTGTAGATAAGTTATAATAAGCCTTTGTATGTGCATATTGCGATTACTTTCAGCTGCAGCTTTTAGAAGTTAGTTCTGCATTCGCTCCCATTGTATTAAGACGTTTGTAAACTCCGTATGTTTTGCTTTTTATAAATAAAGTTACAATTTTTAAAAAATGTTTTCCACGTGAAGAAAACTTAACTCGCAGGTTGTACTTTGGTTGTGTATTTTTTATTTTGCATTAGCTTTATAGTAAACTGTATAATTTAAATAAACATTAAAATAATGTCCCTATTCACCCCATTTTACGGTACCAAAATTTAAAGAATTCACATTGACTACAGCTCGCAAATTTGTCGAACTTTATCCTTGGTATCCAATGCCCACTACCGTTCATAAAATGTTGGCTCATGGCGCACAAATTGTAGATTCCTTTTTACTTTCAATTGGAAACTATCTGAAGAGGAACAAAAATCGTGTAACAAGTTTATTAAACAAAGCAGACAAGATTTCGCCCGAAAAACGAGCAGAACTGACAATATGCAAGATGTTTTTTCTAGACTCGTATCAGTTATCAGATCCTGTAATTACCAGTTTAAGAAAATTACCGCAAAAGAAGCTGAGATCACTGTCATCGGAAGCTATAGAATTATTGAAAGAAAATGAAGAATCAGAAGCAGACGAATCTAGTGACGATGACAATGACTCGGATATTGAATCCATGTAAAACACTATTGTTGCTACTAATTTATGAAATTGAAACGATATATAAATATCTATAGTTTACGCCGTTGACTGGGAAAAAGATGAAAATCCAACCAACAGTACTGGGCACAATATTCAGAGCTTTTGATTATAGGATATTAAAACCACATTGTATCTTGATCAAACAGTTTCAGAATGCTTTTATTTCATTTTCAATGACCTGAAGAAGGATTAACAATAGTAACAGTAGTAATGTAACGTGCAGTTTAAGTTCTTACCGAAAAATACTAGTGCATAACCTTAAGGATGTTAACATATGTTGATGGCAAATTTAAATCTTGAATGTATGAAGGAAGTGGTGAAACCGCATTTTCTTAACATTAGGACTAAATTGATTACTACTGGATGGTATAATAACACTTGAAAAATACACAGACACAATTAAAAGGAGTTTAAAATTAGTTAAAATGTAAAAATGAGGCCATGGCCGGCAAGGTCGTGACAGGTGTAAAAATGCAAGCATTTCCTGCATTCGTATAGTTCGCGCATGCGTACTGATGCACGCGTATAAATAATACGAGGGAGAACCAAAAAGTGGTTAGTCGGTCCACCTTAATTATCAAAACTAAATTGAGTTTAAAGCTAGACATTCAAAGAAAATTTATTATTAGCCATAGATAGCAAGAGGTGATAGGAAACACTTAAAACTGTCAAATATATTTTTTTGAATTTAAAGCATTGAAAGTCCTGAAAATGCTACACATCTCTATAAAGGTATGTTTATTAGTATTAGGTTCAGTGGCTATGATTTTGGTATTTGCAAAATCCATGCTTTGGCCAGTATTGCTGACGTGGTTAGCTAACGCACAGGCTTTGAGTTTGACTTTGGAGTCACTCTTGTTTTGGGCTAGCCTAGCATTGAGTCTTTGGGCCGATTGTCCCATGTACGATGAGTAACAATTCTGGGCAATTGATTTGGTAGACTGCATACGAATTAAAACGGGGTTCTTTTATGTTAGCATGATTTTAATTGTTACTTCTCCTGTTGTTGTTGTTCGCAGATGTAATGGAATTCAGCAGAGATACTGGATAATTATTCAATTTAAGGATAGTTTTTAATTTGTGCAAGTTAGTATTGTGGAAATCTGGATGCGAAATTGTCAGGATTCTGTGTTTTAGTCCTTTCACCACATTGATTTTGTGGCGGATGTTGTGAAGGGAGCGAAAGTTCAAAAACTTTCCTGAGCTGGTCAGTTTTATGTACCAGTTCAATTTGATAATGTTAGAATCAGTCCTGGTGACTAGGGTATTCAAGAAAGGCACAGATTTTTCTTTCTCCTTTTCTACCGCAAATTGAATGTGCTGATTGTATTAATTGAAGACATCTAACACCTTGTCTATTTCCTCCGCTGGTGCTGCACAGATTATATCGTCTACAAATTGGCATAAGAATGTTATTAACAAAAAAAATAACGATTCAACCCACGGCCAACTAAAAAAAATCGTATTATTTTCGGTTATCGTTGCAATGGTAAAAAATGTAATTTTATCATCTACAGGGTGTCCCATTAAAAAAATGATAATTTTTAAAATATCTCAAAAATAAAAACCCTTATAATTTTTTCAAGTACGCCGCTGGATTCTACGCTAATTAAGAAGTTACATGAGATTGCAAAAACAGCAGATTTTGAGAATCACCCTGTATTTCCTAAACCAATCTAGTTAGCGTTGATCTGATTACGCTATTAAACTAACCACTAAAAAAGAGGACGAGACATGTTTACTACTTTTTTTGGATCTCTTACCCTTTGGTATACAGGGTGTTTCAGGAGGAAAGGGAAATATTTAAGGGGGCAATAGTTTGGGTCATCACAAGTAAAAAAGTTCATATGAACATGTATCCAATTCTCAACGGTTAACGAGATATTCAAGTTGTTAAGGTGATTATTAAATGACTTACTAACACTTTTAGAGGATGTTCCATTGAACATTCGGTATGATATGCTTTACCAACACGACGGAGCTCACCTCACTGTGCTAATGACGTGTCAGAATTCCTGAATCAAACATTCCCAAATCGATGGATCGGCCGTGGTGGTCCGATTCATTGGCCAGCAAGATCCCCGGACTTTAATCCGCTGTATTATTGCTTATGGGAATGGATGAAAGGCGAGGTGTACAAGATAAAAGTGGATACACGGGAAGCATTGCTGGATCGAATCTTCGTAATTATAAAAGTTAGCAGTTTGTGTAGCATTTTTTCAACAGATTTTAATCCGTAACTATGCAAAATTGGATACATGTTTATATTAACTTTTTTACTTGTGATGACCCAAACTATTGCCCCCTTAAATATTTCCCTTTCCTCCTGAAACACCCTGTATACCCTATATTATCAACGAAAAAAAAAACACCCCGTACACTTTATCTACAATTTATCTTACATGTGTATATATTACACCATAGTTGTATTAACAACTTCTCACCACTATCACACAATTATTGTATTGAATAACTTAACTGTTACAGTTAAAACAGCATTTGAAGCATTATTAACGCGGGTACACTCGAAAGGCAGGGGTCGCGGAGGTTACTGCAAGAGGAGCAATCCGCAATCTCTGGCACGGCCTGTCGGCAGCCAAGATCCATCAGGATAGTTCTGCGTTACAACGCATTTTAGCATAGTTTATTACATGATATTTATATAGTCCACTTTTTTAATCAGCAATCAAGTTCAGTTCAACAACAATGGTGTTTGAATCAGCGTTCGGCAAACTACACTAACAATTTTGGACCTTCGGAGCCTCATCGTTGAAGTTGAATTC
>CALNHX010007911.1:0-67692 GCA_940337035.1 Agriotes lineatus | reverse complement strand
AGATGTCAACCAAACATGCCTACTAAAATAATTTTTTCGTATGGTCATCTCTTTCTTACTCAAGCATTCTACTTTGTTGTTCATGTTATCTCATTGCTGTTATATACAGTGTGTACCAAATGTATGGAACCGGCCTTGTTATGTCAAAACTATTCAAGCTAAATCGATAAAATTTAATATGCATGCTGTTTACAAAGCCTTCTATTATTTCCGCAGTTTTTTATTTTTTTAATTGACAAGGTCGGGAGCTGCACAGCCAACTTGGTTTATTTAAAATAGGAGAGGGGATTAAATCGCATATCGTTTGAAAAGTATTTTCAAGTAGAATTCAGCGACATGCCACTTGCCATAGTTATCTCTAAAGATAACTTTGCTATTGTAAATTAAAGATTGGGAGTAGATATTAACCGGTAAAACTGAAGATCCAGTTAGCATTGGGAACAATGAATAATTTTATGGTGTTTAATGTAACTTCAGATTGTTGGAATCTTGTTTTAAGTTTAAGAAGTTCATCTAGTACAAGAATCACTTATAAGCAAATTTATAAACAAATCGCGTGCTTTTGCACGACTGCGTCTTTTACCACCGTATCCTATCATCATCAAGATTTCTATACGTTCTTTTTCTGTAAGATATTCCATAATTTAGCACTTCGAGCACAGTTTTAAGCTTTTGACGTTCGTTAAACAACATAAACTAACCATTGTTTTCAAGCGTTCACTAAATCTTCAGTTATCCAGTTAATACCTACTCCCAATCTTTAATTTACAATAGCGAAGCTATCTTTAGAGATAACTATGGCAAGCGGCATGTCGCTGAATTCTACTTGAAAGTACCTTTCAAACGGTATGCGATTTGACTCCCCTTCCTATTTAAAAAAAAATCAAGTTGGCTGTGCAGCTCCCGACCTTGTCAATTAAAAGAATAACAAAACTGTGGAAATAATAGAAGGCTTTGTAAACAGCATGCCTATTAAATTTTATCAATTTAGCTTAAATAGTTTTGAAATAACAAGGCCAGTTCCATACATTTGGTACGCACTGTATAATTATGGCCCCATCGGTATAATAAAATAATAAAGTAACGGTTGTCCCTAAACATTCTTTAACGAACAGGTATTGAAGTTAAAAACGTACATTTCTTAATTTCTGAACGCAATTATATGTTATTTGAAAATCAAATGTTGGTTTTGACATTTAAATATAAATATACTTAGATGGGTTCATAAATTAGAAAATGCAAGTTTTTAATTTCAATGCCTGCTCAATAACGAAAATCTTGGGACACCCGTTTACAAATAACACTCTAATTAAACCATTGAATCGTAAAACAATAAAGAAGACAACCTGCGATCGATTACTAATAAGAATCTATGGTAGTATAATCGCAGATCAACCCCCTTATCATTTATACACCACGGTAGCTCTGAAATGTTCTTACTCACCGCAATGACCTAGCTAGCTTCAAATTCGATGGCCTTGGGTCGCAGATTTCTATCATCAGCTGAACTGCTGCAAGCTCTTTTAATAATAGTAAAAAAAACACAGGGCGCCAGAAATCACAGATTTCGAGAAATAAATAAATTTACAGCACCAATTAGGTTTATTTAATTAATAATTAATAGTTGCTGGCAACATCTTAATTAGGTCTGTAAATTGTTTATCACAAGGTTTAAATACAGTATATAATACAGTATATTACTAATGCTGAAGATGCAGCACGCACAAAAAATATGCGAACCTCTTTTGGGCTCTTGGATTGAATGTGATTACAACTCAATGAAGCAGTAAGCTTACCACTGTCATATGTTTTAACCGTTATCTCGGTAATGATAGTAAAATGGCGTGAGGGCACTTTTTACAAAATTCTTAATACGTATTTATTTAGCAAAACTCTAAATTTGTGAATTGTAAATTTGGGAACAATTAATACATTATGTTTTAAATTTGTAACGCATAGATTTATGAATAATTAATACATTACGTTTTAAATTTGTATAGCGTAGTTTAAATTTGCAAATTGTAAATCTGAAGCGTCGTTACAATCGATTCAGCCAACAATTCATAGGCGGACATAGTTATCAACAAAAGTTGAAACAAGACTAACCTGGGTGGTGATAAAAAACGTTGCCGGCAGGCACTGAATTGGTCCAGGATTAGCTTAGCGTAAGCCGACAGCAACCTCGAACTCGTGGCCGAATTTGATAATGGAATAGACGCTCCTTGTACCACTTGGCAAGCTCAAGATGACATTCCAGAAATGAGTTGCGGGTCCAAGTTATTGATTAGGGTGTTCATTAGGAAACCCAAACAAAGAGTCGTCTAAAAACGGCATCTAATAATGGCATTTAAAAGTGACGTTGAAGAATATCGTCAAAGAGCTAATAAAAAAACGGGAAATTACTAAAATGAATATCAAACAAGTAGCGTAGACATACCTGATTTTAGTCATCAGCTCACAAGCGAAGTTAATTAAAAATTGGTGCGGTAGCACGCGGGAAAGCCTTCGTAGAAACAAGTTACTTCAACCGAATGCAAAAATCAAATGCCCGCAAAACAATGGAATAGCTGCTCGCTGCCGCAAAGCGATAACAAGTGAATTTCGGAAAAATCAAATCCAGCACTTTAGCGCTGACAAGATTTGATATGGTTTGAAATACAGCGAATAATAATTCAAGTGCGAATATACAGGCTGGCCCGGAAATAAATAAACGACGAAACAAATAGCCGGAGCTAAAGATTTGTTTCAATCGTACACCTGAACAGTGTAATATGGCTCTAGTGAAAAAGTCGTGTTGAATTTTCAACCGATTCTTCGAAAACTGGTATCATTTTAACATTTAAGTTAGAAAATGATGCTATAATATTACTAAAAAGTGCCGTGAGTATCAGCTTTTGCTATTGTTGGGTTAGAGTTATGATTATGAGCTTCATCAAAAGATAAACATAGAAATGGCGACCCTAATTAGACGAAAAGCCAAACTGTTGCAATTGTTATTCTTAATTTTAATGTTATCTCTAGTCTTCTGGACAAGGAGTTGAAGATATGGTTGGAAGAAACTTTTTCAAGTAAAATAATCGCCAATCCATATAAATTATGGATATTCTATTGCGAGACACCCTGTGTATTAGTGTAGTTCTCTTGAATTACATTTGATCTATTTCATTGTGGCAAGCAATTATGGTGGTTTGTGTGGAATTCAACATATTGTTTGCTGCTAGTCCATTCGCTGAATAAGTTACTTCTTCTAATTTGATTTTATATCAAGTAAGTAAAAATATTAGAACTCATTGTAGCAAATTTGTTAAATATTTTTTAAATAATCAAACAACTTAACCTAACCAAAGTTAATTTTGTTTTTTGTTTTTAGATATAACAATAAATCCGAACTCTTTATTGTTGTTACAATGAACATCACACACATGAATTTCACCATAATTTTCCTCATACAATGACGAGCAAATTACAAAAATCATTAAATGAAAAGGAAGTAGTTGAAAATTTACGAACACGAGAGATCATTAAGGGCACTATCAGCAATATGGCTGATCACGGAGTGAATATTAAACAGGAGGAACTTCATATAAAAGATGAATTACCCGATATGTTTCCAGCACAAACAAGTGTCGTAGAAGATCAGTTTGTTTCCAAGGTCTGTGAATATAAAGCAGAAGACGAGAGTAATTTCTTGGAACACATGATGAGTCATACGAAACAATCTTACTCATGCTCCATTTGTGAATATAAAACTGCACGAAAATGTAATTTAGTTAAACATTTAAAGATACATACGGGGGAAAAACCTTATGCATGTTCAATTTGCGAGTATAAAGCAACACAGAAAGGTAGTTTAGCAATTCATATGAAGAAACATACAGGAGAAAAAACCCATGTCTGTTCTATTTGCGGGCTTACAACAGCAGCAAAATCTGCTTTAGCTATACACCTGCGGACACATACAGGAGAAAAACCGTATGCATGTTCTATTTGTAATTATAAAGCAGCACAACAAAGTACTTTAGCGGGGCATATGAAGACGCATACCAAAGAGAAACCGTATTCATGCGCAGTTTGCGAATTTAAAACAGCAAAAAAAGGTAGGTTGGTCAGTCACTTGAGGACACATACAGGTGAAAGACCTTATTTATGTCCCATGTGTGATTATAAAGCGCTAGAGAAAACTCAGTTAATTAACCACATGAGGACACATACAGGACAAAAACCTTATTCGTGTAATGTTTGCAACTATAAAGCTGCAGTGAGACATAGTCTAGTTAGACATATGAGAACACATACAGGAGAAAAACCATATTCTTGTTCCATTTGCACATACAAAGCTGCAGACAAAGGTAGTTTAGTGTGCCATATAAGAACACATGGTGATCGAACTCATACAGGAGAGAAACCGTATTTGTGTTCTAAATGTCATTTTAAAACGGCACGCAAAGGGGATTTAGTGTGCCATATGAGGACACATACCGGAGAGAAACGTTATCCGCAAAGAGGAATGCGTTAGTCATATGAAGATACATACTAGAGACTAAGCTTCGAATAAGAAGCTTGCGTCAGATGTCGTTTGTCCAAGAGATGGTCATGATTTTCACAGTTATATTTTACAAATATCCACCATCCAAGATATAGTATGAAAAAAAAATGTTTATTTGTATTCAGTTTGGAAATATAAAACAACACGCAAGGGAAAAAATTGAAGAAAAAGCAAAGTATTATTTTTGTACGGTATATAAATTTAAGACGACATGAAAATATGGTTTGGTGATGAATATAAGTAAGCTCTAATAAGAAATAAGGGAATTTTTTATTGTTGTTGGACTGTACAGGGCGTTTGTAGATAGCTAAAGAGTCTGTAACTTTGTTAATAATAGAGATATCGAAAAAACTTTCGTTTAATTTTAAATGCCAGTATACAACCTACAAATTGACGTGAACCAATTTAAGCTATGGCCTTTTTTTTTACATAGTGATACACGACTTTGGTTTTTTAAATGGTACGCCTTGTATCTTTTAAGATATTTGATATCACTGCTCAAATGCTGTATGATAGCATGCTTAAACTAACACTTTGGAACTCATTGTTTTTTAAAATATGTATGGATGTATAATCGATAACCTCGTTTTACCTTGTGTAGTTTTAGAGCCAAGTGGAATTTGTTTTGCAATTCTTGTTTGATTATTAGTGATTTTGCATAGGTCATGGTCTTCCTTAGGTTTTTTTTTATTTGTAATATATTTGCAATCGAATATAAGTACAAGTACAATTCCATAAGCTAATTTGTGGTCTATTAGTATATAACATGGTAAGGATCACACCCAGCAGTGCTACCTTAAATAATAATGTAACTACATCTTAATAATATATATACAGTGTAATTTGGCACAGCTAATAGTTTTATGAATCTAAACTGCTAAGTCTGTTGGCCACTTTCTTTGCAGACGTCTTGGTTGATTTGTATTAGCTAGCAATGGTTGTATGCTTTCGTTATTATGGGCTTGAAGTTTTGTTATATGGTTGGTAGCATACTGGACTATCACTTCCTTAAGGTATGGCATTTGTGGGCCTTTATGAAGGCTGCGGTTTGATACGAACCAAGGGGCATTCGTTAAGGCACGCAATGTTTTGGATTGAAGTTGCTGCAGAACGTCAACATTAGAGGAACTGGAACAACCCCATAGTTCTATCCCGTATGTCCAAATGGGTTTAATAATTTTTTTATACAGTAATAGTTTGTTCTCCAGCGAAAGGCCAGATTTTCTGCCGATAAGCCAGTAGAGTTGTTTTAGCCGTAGGTCCATTTCCTTTTTTTTCTTGGAGATGTGTAACGTAAGCCTGCTGTCCATGTGCATTCCAAGGTATTTAACTTCTTTGGATTGCTGTATTTGGGTACCATTATTAAGATATGTGGGCATTGTTGTCTACTTAAGGTAAAAGTAACTTGGACACATTTAGCTTCATTCACTCGTATGCGCCATTTTTCCATCCAATTGCTGATTTGGTTTATGTGCTCTTGTATAAGGTGACTTGCTCTTATTGGATCTTCATGGTAAGCAAGGATGGCTGTGTCATCCGCAAAGGTTCTCGTCACCGTTTGATCTGATGTTGGTAAATCTGCAGTGTACACAAAGTATAGGAGGGGTCTGAGAACGCTGCCTTGTGGAACACCGGGGTTGATTTTCTTGATTTCCGATACTTCGGTGCCAAACTTTACTTGGAAGTAGCGATTTGAAAGATAGGATTTGAAAAGGAGGAAATATTGATGAGGAAAGGATTTCTTGATCTTGTATAGTAGTCTTCAGAGCCAGACCTTATCAAACGCTTGTTTAACATCTACAAAAAACGGCGCAACAATATAGTTTGTCTTCCATAGCCTTATAAAGGGTGTTTTTTTTAGAGGAGAACTTTAAATTGAAATAAAACACAGAAAAATGATTTTAATATCCATGAAATTGGCTTTATTTGAAAGATAATTTTATGGAATTTATGTTTGAATATCATTTCGGGCATGTGATCGCCGCGGCTGGCGTGTACATGACGTAATCTGGAGGTCCAATTTTTACACACTCTTCGCAGTAAATCAGGCTGTATTTCGGCAATAACGCGTCGAATGTTGGCTTCCAAGTGCTCAATTGTTTCTGGTTTATCGACGTAGATATGCGACTTTACATATCCTCAAAGAAAATAATCTAACGGCGTCAAATTGCACGAAAGAGGTGGACAGCTAACAGATCCACAAAATGGATCCACGAAATGGATCTGTTAGCTGGCCACCTCTTTCGTGCGATTTGACGCCGTTAGAATATTTTCTTTGACGATATGTAAAGTCGCATGTCTACGTCGATAAACCGGAAACAATTGAGCACTTGGAAGCCAACATTCGACGCGTTATAGCGATTTACTGATTTACTGCGAAGAGTGTGTGAAAATTGGACCTCCAGATTACGTCATGTACACGCCAGCCGCGGCGGTCACATGCCCGAAATCATATTCAAACATAAATGCCATAAAATTATCTTTCAAATAAAGCCAATTTCATGGATATTAAAAACATTTTTGTGTGTTTTATTTCAATTTAAAGTTCTCCTCCTCTAAAAAAAACACCCTTTATATCACATCTACTATTCTGTGACATTGCTGCTCTGTTGAGTGCCCATGTCTGAACCCGAATTGATGGAGTGGAAGTAATTCTAAGAACGTTTGGGTGTAATTTCTTTTTGTAATTAACTTTTCGAGTAGTTTTGATATAACTGGAAGTAGACTTATGGGTCTGTAAGATGCTGTTTTGTTGGGAGCTTTACCAGGCTTGGATATCATAATAATTTGCGCAAATTTAAGTTGTTAAGTCCAGTACGTTACTCGAAGTATAGAGTTAAATAACACAGTTAGGAAGGTGATGCTTTTATTAGGGAGTTCTTTCAGGACTTTGCCGGTTATAAGGCCATATCCCGGTGCTCCATTAGGTTAAGGTATTTAATTTCGGTTCTTATTTCTCTGGGTGAGAGGGCTTTGATTGGTAGGGATACTTGTAAATGAGCAGTTTGATATTCTTCTATTTCCGGATTATCTTCATTTGTATATGGATTAAAAACTTCTTCAAGATGTTAAGCAAAGACATTTGCTGTTTCTGATTCTGATCTAGCCCATTGACCTGCATTGTTTCTTATGGGCGGAATAAAAGGTTGCGGCCGTTTGAAGATTTTTGCAGCTTTCCAGAGTGAGTTGTCATTACTTGTGAGGTTATTACGATAGACTTCAAACTGCTGATTTTTGACTTCCTTAATTTTCTTTTTAAGCTGATTGCTTAGGTGATTGAATTTTCTTTTGTCCAAGGGATTATGGGTATGTTGCCAAACGGCACGTGCTTTGCGTTTCTCAGCCACCAGATTTCTAATCTCAAGGGGAATATTTACTGAGTGTTACATTTTAGCCCTAATGGATGGAGTGGCATACCAGCCTGCTTGTTGTATTGTTCTAATAAAAGCATCTGCTGCTTCCTCCAATTCTTCAGGTTCTTTCAATCTGATTTTAAGTGCTAGGTTATTTTCTATACATTCCCGAAATGCTTTCAAGTCAGTATGTTTATTACAGATTGTGGGTGCATGTTCTTTGAGTATAATGGTGGTACTAATTGTGACAATAATGGGAGTGTAGTCTGATGCTATATCACAATTGGGCATTGTTTCAGCATAGTTGTTTGAAATGCCATTTGTAATAATGAAGTCAAGTAAGTCTAGGATTTTGTTCGGGTTGCTTTGCCAATATGTAGGAGTGCCAAATGAGAGATATGGATAATTTTTTTCAGTCACAACTCTGTATAGTTGTCTACCTCTTGGAGTTGTTAGTCGGGAACCCCAATGCGTATGTTTCGCATTGTAGTCCTCACCAGCCAGGAGTCTGGGTCCTAAAGTAGTAAAGAAGAGTATCAGTTCTTCACTCGTGAATTGATGTCGGGGAGGGCAGTAGATTGCAGAAACAACTAGTGGGGCAGGTAGCCTTTTAACTTCTATGGTTGTGGCCTGTAAAAATTTGTCCTCATGTTTAGGCAGTTTATGATGGTTTATAGCTTTTCTTACAATGATAGCTGAACCTCCGTCCGCTGTGCCATACGGAGATTCAGTGTGATATGTTTCATAATGTGGAATCCTAATATATGTTCTTGCTGTAAAATGAGATTAACATGATGTCTATTTTGTTTAAATTAAGGAATGTTATTAATTCATCTCTGCGTTGAACACGGCCATTGGAGTTCCACACTGATATTCTTAGGGATGTATCCATTATGTTACAGTTTTGTTGATGACAATGGTTAACATGGATAAGATCATGCTGTTTTGCTGCAGTAGTTGGTTAAATAGGTTGTTGAATTCATCCAGGAATTTTGTTAGGGAAGTTTCAGGAGCTGCAAGAAAATTTTGTGAAGAATATGTAGGAAATAATTTTTGAGTAAGGGTTACTTTAATTGCATCGGCATATTTTGGGTGTTGATACATTGGAATGGTACTATTTGCGTCATTCATTGCTCTTATTTTCTTTTGAAGTTCTTGATATATTTTGCAGCCTTTATAATTAGCTGGTTGAGGTTCTCCGCACAGTGCGCAAGTAGCAATCATAGACCTTGGCTTTTTACATGTGATGTTTTCATGAGGACCTCCACATTTTACGCATGCAAACGTACGATGATAGTATTTTCTAGTGTGATTGTAGGCTTGGCACCTTGTGCATTGAACAAGTTCGGTCTGTTTACGTGGCGGTTCTATTTGAACGGTCATGTTTTGTAAATATTTGAGTGTGTAGATTTATTTATAATTTTTGGCTGGTTCTAAATCTAGCCCGTAGACCTGCATTGTTTCTTATGGGTGGAATGGAAGTTTGCGGCCGTTTGAAGCTTTTTGCAGCTTTCCAGAGTGAGTTGTCATTACTTGTGAGGTTATTACGATAGACTTCAAACTGCTGATTTTTGACTTCCTTAATTTTCTTTTTAAGCTGATTGCTTAGGTGATTGAATTTTCTTTTGTCCAAGGGATTATGGGTATGTTGCCAAACGGCATGTGCTTTGCATTTCTCAGCCACCAGATTTCTAATCTCAAAGGGAATATTTACTGAGTGTTACATTTTACCCCTAATGGATGGAGTGGCGTACCATCCTGCTTGTTGTATTGTTCTAATAAAAGAATCTGCTGCTTCCTCCAATTCTTCAGGTTCTTTCAATCTGATTTTAAGTGCTAGGTTCTTTTCTATACATTCCCGAAATGCGTTCCAGTCAGTATGTTTATTACAGATTGTGGGTGCATGTTCTTTGAGTATAATGGTGGTACTAATTGTGATAATATTGGGAGTGTAGTCTGACGCTATATCATATATATAGTGATAACGGAGCTGTAGTTGTTCTACTTTTTATGTTGTGTATGTTTCTAGTTATAATTCCTTGTTGGTGTAGTTTCTTTTTTATTTCTTTGATCGGTATTGTGGGGTGCAAATGCCTTATGACTACACGATACGCTCTCTCTTGTTTAAGTTGGTAAGTATGATGTTTGATATTTCTATCTAGTAAATATTTGCTGAGTATTCGGTATTTTTCCAGTGTCTTGACATTAATTTTGACTTCGTTATTAGCGATTGACCTTGATTCATAATCTATTGGTGTTAGTACAACGTTTAGACTTTTTATCATATCAGGGTGGTTTTCACCCCTTGAATACAAATTGGCGGAGGTTTTGGTATTTTTTCATAAATTTATTGTTGTAGCGTCATCTAGTTTATCATCTTGTGTTTGGCCAGATAAAGGCGAGAATCTATTTGCTTGTGATGTGATGTCTTTAGTTGCCGAGGTTGCTTGTGTGTCATCGTTTATTTGCTTTCTAGAATTTATTTTCGTCACACACTTCCTCTTATTTCTACGAACTTCTTGTCAACTATTTTCTTTACTTAGAGACTCATTTTCTGAGTCGGTGTATACATCCATATCTGTTTCATTTAGGCTTTGCGAATTTATAGACGGCGAAGGTCTCGATAATGGAAGTTGACGATATTGGTATTGATAGCTTGCACTAAATGGTGCAGGATTTGATAATGTTTGGGCATTATTTAAATATTGAATTTGTTGGTTTGTTGTTTTTACAGGTATTTGTTGTTGGTAGTAGGCATTGGGTTGAAAGTACCTAGGAATTGAGTTGAAAGTAAAGTTTGACATTAAGCCCTGATAACTAGTGCCAGCGTCAGGCAAAATAGCGAGTTACTTATCTGTGAGGTCAGCTGCATTTCACACATCCTTACGCTACGAAGCTCTGCAGCCTACCTTAGGTAAATAAAAATTTTTAATTTAAAAAAAATACTAAGTTCCAAAATGTTAGTTTAAGCATGCTATCATAAAGCATTTGTAGCACTGCTTTCAAATATCTAAAAAGATACAGGGTGTTCCATTTAAAAAACCCAAGTCTTGTATCACTACATAAAAATAAGAAGCCATGGTTTAAATTGGTTTACTTTAATTTGTAGGTTCTATACTGCCATTTAAAGTAAAAGTGTTTTTAAATATTTATATTACTAACGTAGTTACGGACTGTCTAGCGATTTACAAACACCCTGTATATTCATTCATCGTGTTTGCTCATATTTGTATCTTAGTCGGTCTATTCCTGCCTGTACTCATGTTCTTCCTAATTGACAGCATCACAGAACTCGTGAATACATTGTCCTTAATTCGTGCATCATCAGTTATTGTATAATCATGCTCAGATGTGATGCTACAAGTATGTATGAGTTTTGTAAAAGTTCAGAATTCAGAATTAAATATACTTAAATAATAGATTTTGTGCTGTCCATTCCTCTTATTTCTATATTGTAAAAATTAATGTAAAACTAAAGTTCCCTTTGACTGTAAATGTCTGTATAATATTTGGTATCGATAATAAAATCTTCAATTAATTATTGATTCGTGGAAAGCATGCTTAGATGTTGATCAAAGCATATGTGTAGCCTTTTTAGATTTAAGTGGGCATTTGAGGCTGTTGATAGAGATATTTTGATAAATAATTATGTACCTATATTATGGAGTAAAGGGTAAAGCAATGGCGTGGCTATCGAATTATCTCAAAAATAGACCTCATGGGAAAAAACAAGTTCAAGTTATATACACCACCCGATAAAGGTCCATCAAGGCAGTGTTGTAAGCCCATTATTATTTTTAATATATTAAATTAGTGTTATAGTTAGATATATTACCAAATATTCCATTCATTTATTTGCCAATGACACCTTATTGTTCTACAGTCACAAAAATCTCATGTCCTTGGCAAATACACTGAATCATGATCTAAATATGATTGATGAGTTCTTAACGGTGAATAAATTAAAAATGGACTCAAATAAAATAACATTTATGTTTCTGTGCAATAAAAGAAACCGTAAATCTTTCCTAAATCAGTATAATATTACAATTGGTGGCAAGCTGATTCAAAATACTGATCAATTTAAATATCTTGGTTTTGTGTTGAAGCAAGGACTCCAAATGAATAAGCATGTTCAGTACATATCTAAGAAAATTAGTTCCCTACCCATACGGGATTGGCAAATATGCAAAAGTAGCAATATTTAAAACAATAGTTTATTCTCATTTTATATATTTCACTAGTTTGTTATATTTTTGTAATAATAAACGATTATGTAGGTTGCAATTACTAGAAAATGGAAATATGGCATTAATGTTGGGTTATAATAGATATATTAGCATTGATACAATGCTGAGTTCATTAAACTGAATGAACATATCTCAATGATATGTTTATAGTGCAATGCAATTTATTTATAACATTAAAAGAATCTTGCTTTCAAATTACCTTTTGCATAAATTAAATTATCTATAACATAGCTACGAAACGAGACATGGATATAGTATTTGAAATGCAAGTAGAACAAAAACTTTGGTTTGAGACTTTATTTAGTAAAGGCAGGTATTTTAGAATTTAATAAGCTATCAAAAGTAATAAAGGATGCAAAAATGCTAAATAGGTTTAAGAACTAATTGAAGGTGCATATTTTAAAATAATGTAATTTTATTGTCGCATGAACTATTGACAGTTGAATGTTTCCACCTCTTTCTTGCATGGTTCTAAAGTGATGTTAGTAAGTAAGATTTATAATGTGTGTAAATAATCCTTTATCTAATAGACGTGTCTTTCCGGGACGCTGTTTTGTCTGTCTGGGACGCAGTTTTGTCTGTCTGGGATGCCGTTTTGTCTGTCAGGGACGCTGTTTCAGCAGCTAAACCGTAAGAGATAGAGAAAATAGTTATTAAAGTTATATGTTTGGAATGGTCATGTCAGGTCAGGAACCGAATTTCAGTCACGTGACACTTCCGGTTTTCGAGAAATCACAAAAAGGCCATTTTCCAAATAGAACGCGTATTAAATAAAAACTGTTTCAGCAGCCAAACGGAGCTGCGACCCTCTGCGCCTTAAAACGTCGATCGGTTAGGCAACCACTTTGACACCGTCCAGGTCTGGGTACAGTTTTTATTTAATACGCGTTCTATCTGAAAAACGGTCTTTTTTGTTTTTTTAAATGAGACATTTGTCTCACTGGACTGCTAGTTTATTATTAATTTGTGTAATGTACTGTGTGAACTAGCTACTAGCTAAATAAATAATTATTACTTCGACACGAAGTGTACGAAGTATTGAAATTCCCTCATATCGAAAACCACTCTGAGTCAAATATCTCTAAAATTCGAGCCAACCGACTAATGAACCCACTATATCAAATCTCCGTCTCGGCGGTGCGGATCTTTTGGTGAAGATCCCAGCCCACTAGATCAATCCCCCGTATTGGGGGGTGCCTAAACGTGCTGTGCGGGGGATGTATGTTCGTATGTGTACACGATTCCGGTCGCCAGGAACCTTCCTGAAGTCTTGGATCGTTTTCATACGATAGGTCCTCCGAAAATGAAGGCAACATCAACTTTTGAGCTACGGTCGTCGGCAAAAAAATTTTTTTTTGTTTTTGTTTTATAAATAACTAATTCATAGCATTTCATTGTATTAGCGAAACGGAGTGATGCTGAGTATCGAAGTATTCTTGGAAAGCACGGAAGGGCGCTTTTCTTGGGTGGGGGGTACCGTATATTTATATTATAACTTTGATGTAAAATTTTGGTATGATAATGTGTATTTAGAAATTACGTGTTATTCTGCACAATTTTGCAGTTCCACAAAAAGGTAAGTATACAGGGTACCCGTTTCTCAACCTGAGATCGGTAATCTGAAGAGATATGAGGTCGGTTAAATTAGAGGAAAGCTGCATACTTCAATGTGGAATAATGTTCAGAAAATAACTCGGACTTACCATTTAGTTCTTGAGTTAAGCCCGAAAATTTGAGATTAAGTTTTTTTCATTTAAGTTGATTGTTAGGTTTCTTACAATAACACTATGTTGACATTGTTAGGGCACTGTTTAAGAAGAATTAAAATCTTATTTTAGATTTCTAATGCTTTCATATTTTTTAGATATCCATACTAACTTTCTTATTTTAAATGCGCATCAAGAAGAACTATGGCGCTGTCTCGAAGAGATTATTTTCTTCTTTTCGGCGATATAACAATTTGGAAGAGCCATTGGAAAATCTTACAAATTGTCGACCAGTTAAATAGTTACGAAGCATATCGATAGAATTGGATGACAACCCAATGAAATGTAAAATGGCCAACAAGATTTAGTGATTTAAAGTATCAAAAGCTTTGCTGCAGTAAAGTAACGTTAAAATTGTCATTTAATTTTGGTCACAAGCAGCTATCAAGTCGTCAATCACATCTAACAGAGCAGTTGTACAACTATGATTTGTCTGAATTCTCATTGATGTTCAGAAATAATATAGTATTTATCCAAGTGGGATATTAGCTGGTAATAAAATCATTGCATTTGAAATGTAATTTTGGAGATTATTAAGTCACAGTTATTTAATAAGCATGATTTTTAATTATAAATAAAAATCAGTTTGTCGTAAAACATACTTTAATATAAAGTTGAAAAGATTTTAAATTGTTAATTAAACTTTTCGCCGAATATGTTGGCTTCTTCAGTAATTTAATTAAAACATTACAATTTAGAAATTTATTACATTCTGAAAATAGAAAAATAGGATTAGCGAACAAATTACGTTTTTTTTTTAATGTTTACTTACGTGATTATTCATGATAATCCATACTTGAAAGTAATTAAACAGAAAGCTTAGCTATTCTGAAAGCGAGAATGCAAATTAATTTGATAAAGGGGGCTTGCAAGGCCGTTCACATATTAATGTTATCAATCAGCATAAAAGCTCAAGTCCTACCCTACCCACTAATCATAGCAGCAGTATATAGCCCGCCTCGACACGCTATCTCCGCCGAAGAATACGTAGAACTGCTTCAATCTCTTGATGCTAAATTCATCATTGGAGGAGACTGGAATGCCAAGAACGTAGCCTGGGGATCGAGACTAAATAATCCAAAAGGGCGTAACCTTCTCCGTGCAATACAAAACCATAATTGCAACTACCTGTCAACCGGAGAACCCACTTATTGGCCTGCGGACACAAATAAAATTCCTGATTTGCTCGACTTTGCTATTTCTTGTGGTATAGCGAACACATACATAAAGATAGAATCAAAGTATGACTTGTCCTCTGACCACACACCCCAGTTCTAATTACCTTAAGTACTTCCATTATCACCAAACAATCATCCCCAAAACTCTGCACCAAGAACACCAGTTGGGACCATTTTAGAGGTATACTGGATCACGAAGTTAATCTAGCTATTCGAATTAAGGACGCACACGACTTAGACGAAGCAACTCAGTACTTAACCACAATAATACAAAACGCGGCATGGCAAGCCACACCCAGTGAAACAAGCACCCACCCCGCAGATATCAACATTCCTCGTCACGTAGGACATCTTGTCACAGAAAAATGCAAGGCACGAAAAAAGTGGCAGCAAACTAAACAAAGACAAGACAAGACTTTATATATAGGCTCACTCATCAACTCCACAATGAACTAATAAAAGTTAGGAATGACGCCTTCCAGCATTACATCACCAGCTTATCACCTATCGACCACACGATATGGAAGGCAACAAAAAAGTTTAAAAGACCGACATTATCGATACCTCCAATCAAAAAGCTCAATGATACATAGGCCAGATCAGACAAAGAAATAGCAGACACATTCGCCGACCATCTCGCTACTGTTTTTTCAACACCTCAACCGGTAGGGAACAACGATGACACCGAAATTTACTCATTTCTTGATGTGCTTTGCCAAATGTCCTTACCACTCAGACCTTTCTCACCAGCCGAAGTAAGCCGTCAAATCAAACTAGCTAACCCTCGTAAAGCACCTGGCTATGACTAAATAGTAGGAGAAGTTTTGCAAAACCTTCCACGAAAAGCCCTAGTGTTACTTACCACCATATACAACAACATCCTACCACTCTGCTACTTTCCCGTTCAGTGGAAACATGCCTTAATCATTATGCTTCCTAAGTCTGGCAAATCCCTCACGCAACCTTCCTCCTACAGACCCATCAGCCTGTTACCACTAATGTCCAAAATATTTTAAAAGTTGCTCCTCACAATAATCCATGAAACTGTAGACCTATACCAAATTATCCCAAACTACCAGTTTGGCTTCCGACAGCATCATTCAACTATTCACCAAGGACATCGAATTGTTAACAGTATTATGGAGACCTTAGAGACTAAGCGCGTATGTACAACGGTATGCCTAGATATAAAGCAGGCTTTCGACAGAGTCTGGCACGCTGGTCTGCTACATAAAATTAAACTCCATTTCTCAAGCCAGTTATATCTAATACTAAAATCATATTTAACTGAGAGAACCTTTCAAATCAAAGTAAACAACACAACTTCCGGGAAATCACCTCCGGAGTGCCGCAGGGCAGCGTTCTAGGGCCGCTACTTTATCTTCTCTATACCTCCGATACACCTACAACCGATAATACTCTATTTGCCATGTTTGCTGATGATACAGCTATTCTCTCAGTCAACGAAAACCCAATAACTGGAGCAGCTCATGTACAAACTTACCTAGACATCTTACAAACCTGGTTTAAGGTTTTAGATCAGAAGGAGTAAGAAACTATTCGCGTGCGCGGCGCCAGCATCGCTATAAAATTAATTTTAGTCAAGTAGCAAACCATATTAATGCCAACTGTAATTACAGGTTTTATTGCTTTCACGCAGAACTCTAGTTTCCATAATCTTCGGGACGCAAGGCCCGAGCAAAAACCCGTTTGAATTCTCTCGCTTTGTACCACCTGCTTTTCTGAGAAAATCTACGATTTTATGCGGACCATAAAAGTTAAAAGTTTTGTCGGCATTAGTTCTTCATTAATCGATTGCATTTCTGTGCTCATACACGTGTAACAGCATAGCCAGAGGGCTATGGTAACAGTGATAAATCAAGTGAAATTTAACATTAACAGTAAAAATTACAACTTTTTTAGTTTTTCGATGCTCAAAAAATAAAGAGCTATCAATATAAAAAATATTTAGTATAATAAGTAATTTTTAGTAAAAATAATGTATGATACATGCAATAAATGGCCAATATAATAACATTTAAAGGAGTAGTATATATACACAGTGCCCGCCAAAAAGTCGGCATAATATGGGAAAAAATTATTTTTGATTTTTCAAAAAAACTTTTTACGTCAATAGTTTGTGCTTGTCTAAAAACCTATTTAGCCCCTATCATATATACTGAGTGATTTTCACTTGTTTAGAAAATGGAGTGTTTCGAAATTGTTAAAATCCGAAAAGTGCTATTTTTCGGAAATTAAGTAAGATTTCAATGAAATTTTTTTAGAGTGTGTTATTTTTAGCTAACTAAACCATCTCAAGGCGAGAAAACCCCTAATTTTCTTTAAATTTAAATAAAAATGAATTTTTGAGTTTTTCAAATATTTTTCAAAATTTCACATAAGTATCAAAACTTAAAATGAAAAATCTAATTTTTGTACTTGAACACTTTAAAATTTATAATTGTGAAAAATAATATAAAATGTTAATTACATTTTCAGATTTTTTATTATTTACCGAAAAGTAGTATGTTTGCATAATTTTTACGTCTTCTATGCAAGGCTCTTTTTAGGAGAAACATTTTTCAATTCTAATCAATATCTATTTAAATAGCTTCTAGAAACTCTAATCCAGCCCTGTTAATGAATTACTGTTACAAAATCCTGTAAATGTTCTTTTACAGTTGTCTAAATGAGGAGATTTTTCTTTATCCAATTACAAGTTCTAAAAAAAACCTCATTTAGATAACTGTAAAAGAACATTTACAGAATTTTTGTAACAGTACAT
Source organism: Agriotes lineatus (assembly GCA_940337035.1). Classification (NCBI taxonomy): domain Eukaryota; kingdom Metazoa; phylum Arthropoda; class Insecta; order Coleoptera; family Elateridae; genus Agriotes; species Agriotes lineatus. The sequence continues at coordinate 49,814 of CALNHX010007911.1, read as the reverse complement.
CCTTAACAGGGCTAGATTAGGGTTTCTTGAAGCCATTTAAATAGATATTAAGTAGAAGTGAAAAATAATTCTCCTAAAAAGCGCCTTCCATAAAAAACTTAAAAATTATGCAAACATACTACTTTTCGGTAAATAATAAAAAATCTGAAGAAGTAATTAACGTCTTATATTATTTTTTCCACTTATAAATCTTTCAAGTTTTCACATAAACAAAATTGAATTTTAATATTAAGTCATGATATGTGAAATTTTGAAAAATATTTAAAAATGTAAAAATTAATTTTTAGCTAAAGTTAAAAAAAGAGGTTTGCTGGCCTTGAGATTGTTCAGTTAGCTAGAAGTAACATACTCTAAAAAATCTCATTGAAATCTTACTTAATTTAAAAGAATAGCACCTGTTGGATTTTGAAAATTTCGAAAAACCCCAGTTTCTAAATAAGTAAAAATCACTCGGTATATATGATAGGGGCTAAATAGGTTTTTATGAAAGCAAAAAATTATTGACCTAAAAAATTTTTTTTTAAATCAAAAATAAAATGTTTTCCCATATTATGCCGAATTTTTGGCGGACAAGGTATACCGGGTGACAATAAGACTAGGGCCATGCTTATATCTTCTTTATTTATGAATAGATTTGGATAAAATTTTATACCAAGATACTAGACATAATTTCTGATTGGCCGATAGATATAGTCAAAATGGCTGACTTCCGGTTTTACCTGAAATAATAATAACTTTGATTTTTTAAATGGAACATCCTGTATATTTTAAGTTTTTCTGCATCTACGAGTCAAATTACATATAATAGTCTTGTCAAATTTCAATTTTTTTAAACAAAAAAATATTTTTTTTAATTTTCATTTTGTACCATAGAAGGCGTTCACTTGGAAAAATCTATTCTAATTGACTCTTGCAACTCTTAATAATAGCTATTTTATCAATAAGGTCAATAACAAACCTTTAATAAATGAATATAGTTTGCTCAACTCGTTTTTTAAGAAAAAGCCACTTTTTTTAAATGGCACCTACTAAGGGCCATCTTGCCATTAGATAGAAAATGCAATTACCAATCTAACAATATGCATTATGCACTACTTTATCTTTATCTGAAACTGAAAATTAATTAATCAATTATTTTTTAAAATATTTTTATGTAATAACTAATAATACCTAAGCAAATTTGGCAACACTGTTGTATGTAATTTGAGTCGTAGATCAGGGCCGTAGCTACAACCGGGGCAACCGGGGCAGTGCCCCGGGGCCCCCGAACATAGGGGCCCCCGCAGACGGAGGAAGTTTTTTACGAAGTTGTCTTTAAAAAGTTTTGAACTAAACTTAGCCTGTTTAAACGTTAAATACAGTTTTATATTAAATTAAATGTGAAGTAAATATGTGTTTTGTCTGTTTTAAATACCCATTCTTCTATCTTAACAGAAAAAAACCACCAAATAGTAACCCTATTAAAAAAGTGTTACTAAATGAAAGTGATGTAGAGGTAAAGGGGAAGATAACATGGGGGACCCATAATTATTTGTTGCCCCAGGGCCCCCAAGCCTGTACTACGGCCCTGTCGTAGATTCAGAAAAACACAAAATAACAGAGTATTCCATTTAAAATATCAAAGTTGGTATAATTTCCGGTAAAACCGGAAGTGAGCCATTTTGACTATATGTATCGGCAAATCAGAAAATATGTATAGAATCTTGTATAAAATTTTATCTAAATCCATTCATAAATAAGAAGATATAAGCATGGCCCGAATCTCATTGTCACCCGGTATATGTATTATTGCTGAATTTTTCTTATTTACTAAACATTTTTTATATTACTCGCCCAGTGTCCTGTGTTTTGTCGGTTCGGCATTCTTGTTTACTCTTTAGTTCTGAAGATTCCGAATCGCTAGCTTAATTTAGGAATACATTATTTTTGGGCTCCATTTGCTCAACCATTTTCTATTATATTCGAACTACTCCAAATCCAACTTCTCAAATAGGTATACTTTGAATTTCTTCATAATTATTACACATTTACTGCATCACTTACCTTCCTTTGTTGTATTATTTGAATTAATTGTAGTTATAGTCTAGGACAGTAGGATAGGTCGATTTTTTTTTATGTTCAATTGCATCGTAAAGGCCTTGTTTATAAAACTGTTTAAAGTCCATAAAGTTGCACTTTATTGTACTAGTACCATAATGATAATGCAGTTTGGAGAGTGAACTGTCACTGTCAAGTAAATGTTAGTATAAAACCAAAAAATTACTTTAATAAAAACAATAAATTCGAACATTAACAAGAAACAGTTATTATAAATGAAAATCAACTATTAATTATTATTATGGTAATGAATATTTACAACACATTTTTTGTTGTCTTAGATGTTCATCATGAAAAAATCTGTCAATAGATATTTATTTATTATTTAAAAAGCAGCGGAGCATAAAGCTTTGCATGCAATTTATGCATAATCCAACTTTATTGACTCATCCTATTTATTAGCCTAGCTCGGCCATACGATAGACTTGTTCAATAAAGTCTGAGATTATTTACTTCTTTCGTAAATAGCTATTTCGATTTCCATTAGGACACAGTAAAAAACTTGCTTTGCCGGGCTTGTAAAAAATTAATTATGTTATGTAGTATTTACCAGCGCCCCTCTTCTGCGAAGCGGATGTTTTTTTTAAAGAAAATCTGGTATGATACACGCACACAATTTCCTTTTACAGTGATCTTATAATTAGCCAAAAAAATTTAATTTTTAAGCATTTGTCAAAATTACAAATTCTACAAAAACCGTACAAAATAGGCGTTAGTTGAAGCGACAAATTTTCTCTAAAATTTTAAGCTGAATTCAAAAAAGTAATAATATATTTATTTAAAATAGGAGTTAATAAAAACAAAGAAAAAGAAACAAAATAAACCCATTTTAGAGGTATTCAACTCGAAAATCACCTATCTCACATCAATACACATTAAAAAATGTAACTCTGTAAAAAAATCGTTTGTAGGGAAATTGAAAAAACTGAAAAATCACAAGAGTAAACACCAAACTTCCGGTTATTCGATGTTCTTAGTGCACATATGAAGTTTCAACGCCATACCTCTTTTCGATTTTGAGATATTCTTTTCACAGACAGACAGATAGACCAATGAACAAAAATATGTTTTTTGATTTCAGGGGACTCTAAAACGTGAAGATCTGTTGGAAACTCAATTTCGAATTTTTGGGTTGAACCCAATACTTCCTTTATCGTAAAAGGAAGTAAAAATACTAATAAACAGAGTAATTTTTGTTTAAAAAAGTGCAAAGTAGTCAAAGTAGATAAAATACTGTATGATACCTCGTTTATAAGGCATTCTGTCGCACTTACTCCTTTAGGGCACTCCTCGCTCCGCTCGTCGTACCCTAAACCCGTGCGTGCTACAAAATGCTTCTTATAAAACTTGTATCCTAATATATGTACTATTGCGCAACAGCGCTGAAAAGTTTAACGCTGCTGTTGAGTTCCGCTTGTAGCCCGCGGACTCGCACCGCAATTTAGGTGTGCGCTCACAAAAGTACTCATATTTCTTTCCGTTTTACACATTGCACTACCCCTAATAAAGTCATAAATATCGATCGTCTACCTACGTCCGTCTGCTACTCGTTTCTAGAATTTTCTGTCTGGTTTGTTTATTGGATTATGCAACTTTAGTGACGACATCTACAAGAGAAGCGTTCGACTACAAAATACATCTGTATTACCGGCTTTTTAAATTAACCCATAAAATAAATCGCGGCAAATTTGAAATCCTGCAATATCTTTGGTCAAGCTGCAATTGTAGAGGAAATTTAAATAATAATAAACATGCACGGTTATGTATTGATTTTTACTTGTATTTTATTATGACATAGTTTTCTTTTTTCGATAATTTTTTTTAATTATTTTTTTTTAAATTTTTGTTTAAATTTTATTTTAGCGGTTTTTTTTAATATCTCGTTTTAAAGGTATTACATATTTATGTCTGCACGCCAAATTTCGCTCGCATATCTTCTTTTGTCTCCGAGTATAGCTTGACTAAACTTTGAAGACTACTGATCTACCACCTTAACAAATGGCGAATTACAGTTAATAGCGATAAATCCTCACAAATCACGTTCAGTACCAGACGCGTTGTAAGTCCACGAAACAGTATCAACAATGCTCCCATACCTCAGAAGACTGACATCAAATACCTTGGACTACATCTGGACCACAAGCTAACCTGGAGCACACACATAAAAGCCAAACGGAAACAAATAGATATCAAAATTAAGCAAATGAATTGGCTCATCGGTAGACGCTCCCAACTCTCACTTTCGAACGAACTACTGCTATATAAGTGTATTATCAAACCCATCTGGACATATGGGATCCAACTATGGGGCTGCGCTGAAGCATCCCACACAAAAATCCTGCAGCGATGCCAGTCAAAAATTCTCCGCGGTATAACCAACGCTCCTTGGTACGTCACCAATGAAACTTTTCATACTGACCTAAGAATTCCGTACGTAGCCTCAGAGATCCAGAGACTTGCCCGAACATACACATACAGCCTGCCAGGACATGGAAACCAACTCATAGAGCAGCTCTCGAATCAGCAGACCGTCACCAGACGACTAAAACGACAATGGCCACAAGACCTACCTGTGTAGGTAAACATCCAGAACTCTTAGTGATTAACTTACGGGAAGAAGGCGTTGGCCGGATCCCTTACTAACATGTCAAACCACATAAGATTTACTTATTGCTTGTGTACGAGTAGATTGTAAATAAGCAACTTCAATTAAAAAAAAAAGTTATGGCGTGACCAAGGGAAATAGTGATTCACTTTTTTATATATAGATTAAAAATCATGCTTATTAAATAACTTTGATTTAATAATCTCCTAAATTACATTTCAAATTTTAACAAAGTCAAATAATTATGAAAATTTTTAAAAGCTTTGCACGTAAATCTTCATAATGGGATGGATTTATTACTTTTGGAATAGCAATTATGACGGTTATTTTTCAGCAATTTGGAAATACATTCTTGGATAAAAAAATTTAAATGTTTGTTAAATATGGTAAAATTATAGGGCAACAATGCTTGCTGATTTGGGTGCTTAGATTGCCACAACCTGTAGATTTAGTTTTTATTTTATTGATATATTTAACAACAGTAGTAACTTGGACTGTGGAGAAGTATAATAATGTTGACATTACGACTTTCCGATTGTTTCTGTAAAATTTAATAATTCAGTAGGATCATTATCCGGAGCACCCAACAAGCGAAGTATTTAGTGATTTCCAGTGGGTGTTAAAGGGTAACAGGTAATTCATGATTTTTAGGTGGTAAAATTTCTAAAGATTTTAGTTCTCTCCACAGGAAACCTGACTGACGGTTACCAAAGCTTAAATTCCAGATATGCTCGTTTTTCACTTGTGATCGCATGAGTAGCCATATTACACAGTGAGGAGCAGTTCTAGAGCCTCTAAATTTTGCATGTGCTAGCAGTTCGTCTGTTTGATAACACGGATGTTACTAAGCGTGTTAAGAGCTTTAAACTCTCATCAGACTTACTTCTTCTTCTTCCTCTTATTATAGGCCAGTGGCCTGTTTTAACCACAAAGTGGTTCTGTGAGACTTACAAAATAGATTTTAAGTTAATAACCAGCTTATATTTTTTTGTATTGTAAAGTGTTTGGCAGAAGAGATTAAGCACAGTAACTATCGTCAAATATATATATATATATTTAAATTAACTTAATTAAGGAACCTGCTATGGAGTAGGTTTCCTCTCATGTTATTGCATACTCACGCAATTAACTAAATGTTTATTATAAACAGATTGCTAAACAAATATATATACAATAATAAAGTAAAGGTTGTCCCAAAACTTTCAATAACGAATAGGTATTGAAATTAAAAACGTACATTTTTTAATTTCTGACCGCAATTATATGTTATTTGGGAATCAAATGTTGTTTTTGACATTTAAATATAAATATAGCTGGGTTCATAAATTAGAAAATGCAAGTTTTTAATTTCAATGCCTGTTCGGTAACGAAAATCTTGGGACACCCGTTTACAAATAACACCCTAATTAAATCATTGAATCGTATATCTGAACAGTGTAATATGGCTCTACTGAAGAAGTCGTGTTGAATTTTCAACCGATTGTTGGAAAACTGGAATCATTTTAATATTTAAGTTAGAAAATAATACTATAATATTACTAGAAAGTGCCTGTGAGTATCAACTTTAGCTATTGTTGGGTTAGAGTTATGTTTGTGAGCTTCATCGAAAGATAGAGAAAGGAGTTGCCACCATAATTACACGAAAAGCAAAACTGTTAGAATTGTTATTCTTAATTGTAATGTTATCTCTAGTCTTCTGGACAATCAGTTGAAGATATGGTCTGAAGAAACTTTTTCACGTAAAATAATCGCCAAGCCGTCTAAATTATGGATATTCTATTGCGAAACACCCTGTGTGTTAGTGTAGTAGTGTAGTTCTCTTGAATTACATTTGATCTATTTCATTGTGGGAAACGCTAATTGTGGTTTGTGTAGGAATTCAACATATTGTTTGCTGCTAGTCCATTCGCTGAATAAGTTACTTCTTCTAATTTCATATTATATCAAGTAAGTAAAAATATTAAAACTCATTGTAGCAAATTTGTTAAATATTTTCTAAATAATCAAACAACTTAACCTAACCAAAGTTCATTTTGTTTTTTGTTTATAGATTGCAATAACAATAATCCGAACTCTTTATTGTTGTTACAATGAACATCACATACATGAATTTCATCATAATTTTCCTCATAAAATGACAAGCAAATTACACAAATCATTAAATGAAAAGGAAGTAGTTGCAAATTTACATACACGAGAGATCATTAAGGGCACTATCAACAATATGGCTGATCACGAAGTGAATATTAAACAGGAGGAACTTCATATAAAAGATGAATTACCCGATATGTGTCCAGCAGAAACAAGTCTCTTAGAAGATCAGTTTGTTTCCAAGGTCTGTGAATATAAAGCAGAAGACGAGAGTAATTTCTTGGAACAAATGATGAGTCATACGAAACAATCTTACTCATGCTCCATTTGTGAATATAAAACTGCACGAAAATGTAATTTAGTTAAACATTTAAGGATACATACGGGGGAAAAACCTTATGCATGTTCAGTTTGCGAGTATAAAGCAACACAGAAAGGTAGTTTGGCAATCCATATGAAAAAACATACAGGAGAAAAACTCCATTTCTGTTCTATTTGCGGGCTTAGAACAGCAGTAAAGTCTACTTTAGCTATACACATGCGGACTCATACAGGAGAAAAACCGTATGCATGTTCTATTTGTAATTATAAAGCAGCACAACAAAGTACTTTAGCGGGGCATATGAAGACGCATACCAAAGAGAAACCGTATTCATGCGCAGTTTGCGAATTTAAAACTGCAAAAAAAGGTAGTTTGACAAAGCACATGAAGAAACATACAGGTGAAAGGCCTTATTTAAGACCTTATTTATGTTCCATTTGTGATTATAAAGCGCTAGACAAATCTCACTTAATTTACCACATGAGGACACATACAGGACAAAAACCTTATTCGTGTAATGTTTGCAACTATAAAGCTGCAGTGAAACATAGTCTAGTTAGACATATGAGAACACATACAGGAGAAAAACCATATTCTTGTTCCATTTGCACATACAAAGCTGCAGACAGAAGTAATTTAGTTGGCCATATAAGAATTCATACAGGAGAGAAACCGTATTTGTGTTCAAAATGTAATTTTAAAACAGCACAAAAAAATGATTTAGTATGCCACATGAGGACACATACCGGAGAGAAACCTTATCTGTGTTCTATTTGCAAATATAAAGCTGCAAGGAGAAATTCGTTAGTTAGTCATATGAAGAGACATACTAGAAATTAACCTTTGAATAAGAAGCTTGCGTTAGATGTCTTTGTCCAAGAGGGAAAAATAGAAGAAATAGCAAAATCTCATTTCTGTACTGGTTATAAATTTAAGACGGCATCAAAATATGGTTTGGCGATGCGTATGAGTAAGCTCTAATAAGAAATAAAGGAATTTTTGATTGGCGTTTGACTGTACAGGGTGTTTGTAGATAGCTAAAGTCTGTTTGGTTTTTTAAATTTAACACCCTGTGTCTTTTTAAATATTTGAAATCACTGCTAAAATGCTTTATGATAGCATGCTTCAACTAAAATTTTGGAACTCATTGTTTTTTAAAGTAAAAAATTGTATTTACCTATAGTAGCCCATGACTTATGCAAAATCACTAGTCCGTCAAAATATTCCCGTATTTTTTCAAAATATAGCATAGCTAAATGGCATTTATTTTTCCAAAATATGGTATATAAAATGGCATTTATTTCAAAATAACGCATAAAAACTGGTACGTAAGTATTATTTCAAAAAGTTGCACTCGTTAATAGCTTCAGTGTAGGTACCATTTATTCAGATTAGCTATTTAACAGGACCAGGTTCTACATTTAAATTAATAAATAAATATAACGATTTATAGAACAGAACCGCAAACATTTTATTTTGACTTGAAAAATATCAAATAAGAAGCTACACTATCCATAGAGAAATTTAAACGCCTATCACTAAGTAAATACTTCAGTTTTGAGAAACTTTTTTCGACCTCACACGAGGTCATCGGCGCATGCCATGACGTCCGCAGGTTCCCACTCGGTTTGACAATTCCCGATTTCGCCTTTCAGCATCTTCGATAATTGCTGCATAGGAAGCCATCCTGTGTTTCTTTTGAGAATGGCACTCATTTTTTCCTGCATTATTTTTCCGGTAGTGCCTGGCCATTGTTGCGCTTCCACGCTCTCCATGAGATCCACAGCTTCATTTAGGAAAATGTTTTTGGGGATGTTTGCAAAATTCGATTGGATGAAGAGGAGTTGACTGCGTAGTTTTGGATTTTGCAAGATTTTCTTAGCTTTTTTTATCGCTTCTGCTTCAAGCTCGTCAATGACCAGGAAAATAATAAAAAAAAAAATTAATACGACTTAACTTTAGAGCGGGATTCTAAGGTTTTTGGCGGGTACTACTGTTGACTAATTTAAGCGAAATTACCTTGGTAAAGACACCAAGATGCGTGAAATAATACGACACTGCCAGCAGCCAAGTGCCCTAACGCGTGATTATGGACTCTGGTGGTAGAGGAGCCCCGGGTAGTTTGCTTTGGAACACTTCCACTCTCTTTGGCGCCTTAAGGAAGATTTTCTTTCCCACGGAGATAAGTTGGTTCACCAACGGATGTTGTTCTCGAATCGTTTCAGACAGCCCCTGCAGTCCGTGAGCCAAGCATATGGAATGTATCATTTTTGGGTAAAGATGTCTCGGTGTGTTGTCCATCATTGCCGGAGAACCTTGCCATAGTATGTCTGTAAATTAGACGTAACAGACTTAAAAGATTGATTGAACTGGCTGTTAAAATGCCAACTTTAAAAAAATGTATCGCTTGTTTGGCAACAGAAAATATTTTTATAGGCACTAACCAGAGCAGAGAAAGTCAATTTTATTTTTGGAGCCAATATTTGGTGAGGAGTTTCTGACCCCTCTCTCACGTCAGTATTTTACAAATTATAGGTACGTACGCAAAGCTTCTTGCACTGATTGAACGATGGTAGCAGCATTTGTCTTCTCCAATTCTGCAACGTGAATTAGGCGCCCATCCCCTGCCTTGTCTCCATCCAACTTTCCAACTATGACGTTAGCAATATTTCTCCCTAACGCGTCTGTCGCCTCGTCTATGGTGATCCAAATTTTTGATTCGCCGATCTCTTCGAATTTCAACAATTTTCTAAAAAAATTAAGATAAATTAAAATAGTAGCACGATGTTTCTTTTCATGGACCAAATACCAACGTACGTAGGTAGGTAGGTACCTATTCCCATGGGTAATATGGAATGAAAGTGAGCCTCAAGGTTCTCTTTTTCGATGATAAGTGCGGTGTCCAGGTAAATTGCAAGCTTAAATTAAGAGTTTGGTGGAAATAAATGAATGAAGAAAAGAAATGGCTCACCTCTTCATGCAAAAAAGGCACTACTCGACGTAGTGTTGAGACGCTGGGCACCTTGTATTGGCAGTATTTGTCCATAAATTCCCTCGAAGGTCCGTTTTCCAGCTTCTGAAGAGGTATACCTTCTTTCAAGAAAGCACCCACGAGTTCCTTTTCAAATGCCTTTTGTTCGGGTCTGGGTGTTGCCTCAAGGTCAGTCAGCAGTTGTTGCTTTGGGCCGCTGACATTGCTTTTTGTACGGAGCTGGTGGACAGCGCTGTTCATGTGCTGCGTCAATTCGCACTTCTTTTTGAATTCGTACTAAAAGAACAAAAATCGTTTTACCTTAGGTAATGCACGACTCCGATAAGAGACCAAAATTGTCTTCAAATCATCAATGCAATGGCAAAATCCTGCTGTCGCAAACTGTTTCAAACGCACTTATCAAAAATCTTTTTTTTTCGGCTAGGTAGACTTACCGATTTCATGCATGGACGGCAAAAAAATCTTGCCATTTTCCACTTTAAAGTCCATGTGATCCGCAATCCACTTTTTATATAACGAGCACAATGCGACTGCTTTAGGCATGATGAAATTTTAGAAAAAAGGTCACCAGTAATATTAAAAATCCCACAACACAAATACAAAAGACAAAGTGATCTGATAAAAACGACGGGCACAAGGCAAATGAGTGGTACGTAGGTATCCGAGGTGCATTGAAGAGAGGGGGGAGAGCGCGGGCTTGTTGTTGACGAGAGCACGTAACGGGATACTTACCTGAGCGTTGAGGCGCGCGACGAGCGGTCACTCCCGCCCCGGGTCATCGACCTTAGTACCTGACACTCACTAAAACTTCTGCATGTTTATTTTGAAATTTGTAAGCCATTTTGTTGTGAATTCGCCACATAATATTGATTTTGATTGAAATACAGCATTAAAATATGGAATTTATTCAAAATATAGCATTTATCACGAAAAGAGGCATTTTATAGCATTTGTGGCACCAACAAATGTGGTTCATTCCAGCCCTTATTACGTGAAACGCCTAAATACGAAATCTGACCCTAAAGGGGCCTACAGTAAGAAACGTGGCAAAATGGCATTTGACGGATTCTGAGTAATAATCGAACAAGAAATGCAAAAAAATCCACTTGGCTCTAAAAATTGTTGATGACCGACCTATCACACCAAACGTATTAAAACAGTTCAAAACCATGTTTTTTTAAAAAGATTATTTTTGAATTATGTATTTCGTATTTTTGTTTTTTATACACAATTGCGAAAATCGTTCATCGTTGGAAAGCTTTTTTATTTTAGTATACAACATATTCCATTTAAAAAATATAGTTTTTAATTGTTTTAGTACGTTTGATGTGATAGTTCGGTCATGAACAAGTTTTAAAGCCAAGTAGAATTTGTTTTGCATTTATTGTTCGATTATTTATGAGTAATTTTGCATAAGTCATGGCCTACTTCAGGTAAAGAAAATTTTTTTATTTAAAAAAATTAGAAGTTCCAAAATGTTAGTTTAAGCATGTTATCATAAAGCATCTTTAGCACTGATTTAAAATATCTAAAAAGATACAGGGCGTTGAATTTAAAAAACCCAAGTTCTGTATCACTACTTAAAAATAGGAGGCCATGGCTTAAATTGGTTTACGTCAATTTGTAAGTTCTATACTGGAATTTAAAATAAAGTTTTTTTAATATCTTGATTATTAACGAAGTAACGGACTATCTAGCGATTTACAAACACCCTGTACATTCATTCATCGTGTTTGCTCATGTTTGTATCTTATTCTGTCTATTCCTACCTATACTCATGTTCTTTGTAATTGGCAGCTTCCACAGAACTTGTGAATATAATGTCCTTAATTCCTGCATCATCAGTTATCGTATAATCATGCTCAGATGTGACGCTACAAGTATTTATGAGTTGTGTGTAAGCTCACAATAGTAGATTTTGTGCTGTCTATTCCTCATATTTCTATATTGTAAAAACTAAAATTTCTCTGACTGTAAGTGACAGTGACAGTGTAATATTTTGTATCTACAATACATCCTCCAATTAATGATTGATTCGTGTAAGTCATGCGTCGATGTCGATGAAAGCATATGTGTAGTTTTTTAGACCTTAAACGGCGTTTGAGGCCGTTGATAGAGATCTTTTGATAAATAATCTTGTATATTTGGAGTAAAGGGTAAAGCAATCGCGTGGCTATCGAATTATCTCAAAAATAGCCCTCAAGTTACTAAATGGAAAAATACAACTTCAAGTTATCTAAACAACCCTATAGAGCTCCCCCAAGGCAGTGTTGTGGGCCCATTATTATTTTCAATATAAATCAATAATATATATAGTTAAATATACCACCAAAACTTCCATTCATGTATTTGCTTATTGTTCTATAGCCGCAAAAATCGTATGTCCTTGGGAAATACACTGAATCATGATCTAAATCTGAATGATGAGTTCTCAACAGTGAATAAGTTAAAATTGAACTTGAATAAGATAAGGTTTATGTTCCTATGCAATAAAAGAAGCTGTAGATCTTTCCTAAATCGGTATAATATTGGTGGCAAACTGATTCAAAATATGGATACATTTAAATATATTGGTTTTTTGTTGAAGCAAGGATTGCAAATGAATGAGCATGTTGAGTACATATCTAAGAAAATTAGTTACCTACATATACGGGATTGGTAAATATTTGAGTAACGAGTAGATATGCAGTACTAGCAATATTTGAAACAATAGTTTATCCTCATTTTATATATTTCAGTAGTTTGTTATATTTTTGAAATAGGGAACACTTACGTATGTTGCAATTACTAGAAAATGATGCAAAACTGCTAAATAGGTGCAAGACCAAATTGAAGGTGGAGATTTTAGAATAATGTAATTTTATTGTTCCACTAAGTATTGATAATTGAATGTTTACACTTCTTTCTTGCATGGTTCTAAAGCGATGTTAGTAAGTAAGATTTATAATGTTTGTAAAGAATTTATTATTAATTTGTGTAATGTACTGTGTGAACTAGCGATTAGCTAAATAAATTATTATTCTAATATTATAACTTTGATGTAAAATTTTGGCATTGTAATGCGTATTTAGAAATTATCTGTTATTTGGCACAAAAAGGTAAGTATACAGGGTGCCCATTTCTGGACTTGAGATTGGTTACCTGAAGAGACATGAAGTCGGTTAAATTGGAGTAAAGTTGCATGCTTCAATGTAGAATAATTTCCAGAAAAGAACTCGGACGTAACACTTAGTTCTTGAGTTAAGCGCTACTTACAATAACACTATGTTGACATCGTTAGGGCACTGTTTAAGAAGAATTAAAATCTTATTTTAGATTTGTAATACTTTAATAATTTTGGAGATATCCAATACTAACTTTCTTATTTTAAATGCACATCAAGAATGGCTATAACACTATCGCGAAGAGATCATTTTCCTCTTTTCAGTGATACAAGGTTTGCTACACTTATTTTAATAAATAAGGGGGGTATGGAAAGTTCTTTAAAAAATAAAGTACTGGCGTAGGGGTGCGGGGAAGCTATTTCTAAATATGATAAGAGTTACATAAAATGTGTGTATACAGATTGCGGCAGGCAACTAGGACCATAGTAAAAGCAAGGGGATCTTACATGTGGCCGTAATTGTATTTCAAAATTTAAAAATCGAATATGTACCTTGCATTTATAATGATCCTAACGACCTACCGCTATCGTACACTGATTGTTCGTTTGTTAAACACCATTACGGCCACATGTAAGGTCCCCTTGCTTTTGCTATGGTCCTAGTTGCTTACCGCAATCTGTATACGAGTTGTAGATACGAAGGTGGTGCATGCTAGGAAGTTATTTTTAATTATACATGGTGGCTCAAAAAGTGTAGCAAAACAAACTTACTTTTTTAATAGAACGCTCTATATTTACGTGGCTTAAAAGTTGTGCTTAAAAATATAAATTATTCTAATATATAAAGATGTATTGATCTAATGTTAAGTGTTTTGGCGTTATTAACGATTTTACACAAAAAATATTGACTTTCAGGCGGCTGCTGTAAGTAGCAGAAAACAACTAAATGAAAGAAAACGTTACGAAAAATAGTACATTGTGTATCTAGGACGAAAAGCGTAACATTCCCAGACGACTGTGAACAACACAGGAGTGTGTGAATGTTGTTTTTTGGCCAAGATACACATACTATTTTTCCGCCGATCGATACGAGTAATTAAAAAAATTAGGAATTAACACTCGAATATTTCCTGCCTAGGACGGGAATATTATTCCTGTACAGGTTTATTGTAAATTACTTAGCAACGGCTAATGTATTGGAATGTTTGACTTTGCTCAACAACATTTTGTCAATAATGTGTCAGTTCTAGTAAGATTGGCGGAAAATGATATTTTTTGTGAACCACCTCTGGGTATTAATTCTACACATACAGGTGCTAAATGATGGAAATTTCGGATAGTTGGGAAATGGAACACCCAGTAGGTTTTTTTCTTTTTGGAGAGGCCTTGAAATGCTATCTCTTCTGTGATATTAATTAACTAAATCCAGTCGTTTTTCAGATATTCGAATTTGAACATTAGAAGTTAAGCTCCTTTAAGATTCTTTGTTTGAAGAGATAAGAAGCTCGGGTAAAATATTAATTTAAACTCTCCGAGCACAACAAAAAACCAGGTTTAGTAAATGAAATCCATAATATATTGATAACATTTTTTTTTAATTTAATAGAATTTATCGCCCAAGCGAAGATCACCTGAAAGAAAAAAGAATTGAAGAAACTGACTGCAGAAATGAGCTGATGCCAAGAATAAAAGAAGAAAAGTAGGGTTAGAAATTGCTTAGCATGTATACGTTATTATTGGATATTTTAGAGAATACAAATAATTATCGCGTATAACTACCCCGAATAGTACATGATTCGGGTATCAACGACCTAGCCTATAAAGGAAAACAATTTTAAAATATACTCGTACAATTAATGTTATTTTATAATATCATCTACTGATTAACCGTCTGGTTATTATTGCATAACAAGTCTGCGTTTGACTGTCATGCAGCAAGGACGTGTGCCGAGCGGAAGGTCAACTTGTAACGCTAGCTTCCGTTTAAATTTGGTAAAATCCATATTAAATAATATGATCAAATTTATTCGTCATCCTCACGTAGCGTTATCAAGACCCTCCACCTGTACCGAACCGATAAGCCCGCCCGGGCATCGAAACAAAGGTTAAACGCGCGCAGAATACCCTCCTCATAGATTTCACGCAGCATATAAAAGCTCTTGTGGACGGCATTCAAAGGAGATTCCACGAGACTTTCCCTTCCGACTCCGAGACCTTCCAGACCGATTTCCCCAGTCCCAGATCCCCAATCCCCATCCGGCATTCAAGAGAGAATCTTCCTGCTAGCACCAGCTCCCTTCAGGAGAACCCGCTAGACCGCACTTAGCAAGCTAGATAATAAGTTGTTTCGACCCAGTGGTGAGAATCCGCCTGGATGTCAACAACTTATTAATTAGTTAACTTCCCCGAGAGTAGATTTGACCTAGTGAATTATTTTGAGAAACATCTCGCAGTCACCACTAAACAGAATTCGACTCAGTGGTGAAAATCCGCCTGAATGTCCTCTGTTCTTACGTGGGTTGACCTAGTGGCTTTGTCAAAATAAATATCTAGATGTCATCAATTCTCCCCAGCCGAAATAAATGGCCCTAATTAAATAAAGCCCGATAGATTTTGAGCCGCCTTGAAATCGAGTGCCTGCACCGCTCGACTAGAATTTTTACGCCGGCCGCAAATATCAACTTGCGAGCTCGCAGAGACTCCTGTAAATTCATAAACGTTGGCTACCGTTACATTGCAAAATTAGGCCTTCAGCCGGCCGACTAGAAACATATCACCCTTGCAAAGTAAAGGTAAATTTACCTGTTATTTGTTGCTAAATTGCGGCACGCCGTCGATCTCAAAGATATCAGGAACGTGCAGGCTTCCACAAACATATTTACGAGAACCACGGGGCTTGGATAAATCATCCCGTGATCACGCCGCGGCCCGGTACCCTTCCCGGGGCACCAATTAAACTTATTCTCGTCACCGGAAAGGGTGGAAAAAGTGTATTAATAGATGTAATTTGTAGATTGTTTACAGAAACACGAGGCGAGAACTTTGACAGCTAACTCCTGCGGCGCCGCCACTGCGCGGGTCCACGTATGTGCCAGAATAGCGAAGAAACCCGAACCGCCCGAAGAGAGCTACTCCAGCCGTCGATGTAAATTTTCATCCGCCTGCGAATTTGGTTGCGGCATGCGAAGGGGCAGCTCGTGCCGTTATTGTAATTAATCATTTGTCAAACTGATTGGGAAATCCTTTATTTTGTTTAATTCCTGCTTTATTATTTTGTATATAGTTATAACAAATAAAAGGGTATATAGGAAATTCTGTTTGAGTATTTGTTAACTTCGTATGGTGGCTGAAAAGCGTGTTTGAACTCTGTTTCCGACGAATGAGCTTATCCGAGGTAAATTAATAATTAATCCCTTAAAAAGAAGGGTCCAGGTGTTACAAACTAAACAATATTTGAACAACGCAGATTTCGTACTTATACTTATAACGAAGCTAATCTGCTTGCCATCAACATGGCATGCAATAATAATAATTTTTCTTCGTCGACGCAACTAACACAGGAATCCATATCTCAGCCACAATGGTTTCGCCACAATATTATACAGTGCAATTATACGGAATGCGAACATAGCCAGTCAAATGAGTTAGAATACAGTTTATGGGAATTGTATGCGTTAGACAGAAATAGACATATATGCGATTAACATCTAGCATCCGCAGAATGAAGGTGTTTGTTTTCTGTATAATCTCTTCCAAATGTTTTTGCATATTGCTGAGCCATGGTAAACTGACAATTTAAGTATCGTAAACGTGGCTGGATATTTTGTAAATCAGGTTTTTTAATGTCATGGTCATGTCTTATAGTTTTAAGGTTATGAATTCTGTTAATTACCTTACACTGTTGCTTTTCCACAAATGGAAATGAAAGGCTTTACAAACACCTTCATCCTTGTTTTTAAACTGCAATTCTGAGGTAACAAATTACCATAAATTTGTAATACATCTTATCAATATTATATCATTCATTTATCATTGGTACTACAGCCATTTGTTGGACTTGACCTCCGCAAGATTTTTCTGCAATATTTGGGTTTTTAATTGTCGGTATGTAGATACATATTTTCTGTGGCAGCAGAGAACAGTAAACTCTTATTTACTTCTTCGAAGTGTTCTGGTGATATTGTGTCCACGTGATCGACATATCTCAGCATTGGCCCTGAGTTTCTTTATTTTAGAAATTATCGTCCCGTACTATTTTTCAATTGTAGTATTGAAAATGAAGCACGCTGAGGCATCCCATTGTCGCAGGCTTCTGGTACATTCACAGGATTCAGATAGATCATTCTGGATTTTGACATGGCCAGTCACATTGGTCATTGCCGTTCGGTTGAGTTCATTAAGATTTGTCGTGCAGTTTTCTTCATGAGAATTATTTGTTTGAAGGTTTATATGCAATTCTCACGATAATTTTGATGCCAAATAATGTTAACCTCTTATTCCACTTCCATCATTGCTTCAGAGAATCTACCTCAAAATCGTCTGAATTTGATTCAGTCAGTTTCCGCGAGCGAAGTAATGAAAGGAGGAATGTTTTCAAACGAAATGTTCCCCATATGTTGTGTCCAGTCAGCCGAAATACGTTTTTTTTTAGAAGAACTCAAGCCATAAATTCAAAACACGATCTTTAGATGATGGCCTAGGGTTTATGTACTTATTTTAATAAGTCTTACAAAACCCCCATGCCATTTCCGTTGGGTTTTATTGACAGTGGTATGGCGGTAATCTAGGAACTTCAACCCGTTCCTTCTCAAAAGGTCATCAATTGCGTATGTTTTTTCCGTCTGATCGAAAAGGTGTAAACCCAGTCCGTTTGTAATTTTAGATCAAATTTTGGCAAATTTCAAAAACCTAAATAAATGTTAATAGAAATAGAAAAAATATATCAACAGGGAGGTTTTTCTAAGAAAGACGTTTTAAACGGGCAAGTACAGGAAGAAATTCCACAGAAATTAGTCCAGTAACATTATTTCAGCATGTAATACCAGCTAGACCAAGGTGAAATTAAGAGAATGAGATGGATATTACACAGCTACTAGAGAAAACCAAGCAGCTGTTAAAGAAAAGTCATGACAGATATGAGAAGTGACGCAAGAAAGTTAAATAAAAACAGGTGATTTAATCATTGTAAAAAAACTAAGGGTAGCAAATCGTAAAGGGAAGATGTGTGCTAAGCTGTTTTGGGCATATGAAAGGCCATCAGTCAAATATTTAGCAACAATATCACGTAGGAAGTCATAAACTAAGAAGATAGTAAAATAAGGGGACGTTTCTACATTTGAATGATTTATCCTTTTGTAAATAATACTGATTGAAAAATATTCCAAATGTTGTGTTTCGTTGTAAATCTGTAGAGAATTTTTTAAGATAATTATGTTCAGATTTTGTTAGTTGCTTAAAAGGATAATTGAATGTGAATTTAATTTTTCAATACTGATTTTGGAAAAATTCGAAAGAATAAACATGTTCTTGAAAGCAAAATAATAGGGATTAATGATAATGTAGTAGTGATTTTGATTTTTCAAAATAGGAATGGTGCTATGGTATTGTATTTTCAGCAGATCTGCTTTGTAATTCCTGTTGAAACGTTAAATAATTAATTCAAACTTTAAAAACACGTTTGATTATATACAGGGTGTTTAATTAATAATTGGAAATATTTTAACTGTAGAATCCTGGGCTCAAAATATTAATATTTAACCCAAATCACTTAGATAAAATGTGGCTCCTTACTGAGATACATGGTGTTTTATTATAAAATTTAAACATGATTTTTCCCCATTACTTTAAAACTATTTGATGTGCACGTATCATATTTCGCAGGAAGTGTAGACATTGTAAACCATGCTAAATTATGGTAAATAAACGTTTCTGGCTACTACCAGAGGCGTACGACAGGGGCAAGTGAGTGGTGGACCCTTCCCAAATTCAACATAAAAACAAATTGCATTTATGTATTTGTTTCAATAAATTTCATTAAATAACATTGTTTTTTTGTTAATACGGATTGAAGTTTCATTTGCGTATTAAATGCAATCTTATGACAAAAAACACCGACATACTTAATACACATTAAAATCAAAATAACTGTTCAGCTTTATGTTTAACTTTAAATATCTCGAAAACTAATGACTTTATCGTTACGAAGGAAGAGTGTGTTATTTACATAGAAAGTATTGGAGAATCGAAAAATTGTGCTTAAATGGCAATTCCGCCAGTGGCGTAGAATTTGTTAAGGGTCAACCACCCACTTGCCCCTGTCGTACGCCTCTGGTAGTAGCCAGAAACTTTTATTTAACATAATTTAGCATGGTTTACAGTGTCTACACTTCCTGCCAAATATGATACGTACACTTCAAATAGTTTTAAAGTAATGAGGAAAAATCATTTTTGAATTTTTAAATAAAACACCATGTATCTCAGTAAGGAGCCACATTTTATCTAAGTGATTTGGTTTAAATATTAATATTTTGAGCCCAGGATTCTACAGTTAAAATATTTCCAATTATTAATGAACCACCCTGTATAATTTAACCGCTTAATATAAAATATTGTCCAATACAAATTACTTGCTGAATGAAAAACAAAGATTTATAACTTATAATAATCGTAATATGGGTTTTGAAGTAAACATGCACAACTAATAACGAAAACAAGATGCTTTGAAGATGTCATGCTCTAAAATATAATCCTTGCAGATTAGTATTGGTTTAATCAGTAGCGGTGCAAGAGCACCTTGGGCCCCTAAGCAAGTATTTAAATGCCCCCCCCCCTTTGTAAAAAGATTTATATACTTAATGAATTGTATATTTATAATTATAGTATACAAAGTAAACGTTTAACCAACAATAAAATAACATCCTATTATAACCTACAGAAATAGTGTAGTAAATGCTTAACATTTAACACATTTTATAACTAACATATCTAACAAAATATCAATTAAAAATATAAAATTAAATAAAATCTTCAAGTTGGTATACAAATACAAAGAAAACTAATGGATAAATATCTACCTAGGTAACACTAGTAAATTAAAATAATATTCAGGTAAAATCCTAAGAACCCACGTCAAAATTGGTAACCAATACTTACTTAGTATTTATTTGTAGGTATCATTAATATTTGTAAAACGCCATAAAAATTAATTGATCAGAAATAAAAATGTATCTTTCTGGCTTTACTGACAGCAAATTGTTCCATAAGATTTTTACAATCGTAGACGATGCTTTTTGCACAATTGACAAAGCCGAAAGGTCATGTAGCCTATTTTGGCTCCTAGAATTTCTTAAATAGCGCTTTATTACTTTCAACTTGCTAAATGATCTTTTTATATGGCTAATGTTACGGTAGAGTCAAGAATAAAACCAATGCAGTAATAATCTTGCCAAAATTGCTTTTGAGAACGCTATACAGGGTGAGTGTGACTGATATATCGGCGGATGCCGTAGCGAAGACTTTCTTTGGGAACTCGATTTCACGATTTGACGTTCCTTCTCGATTGACTTCAGATCAGGGGAGGCAATTTGAGTTTGAGCTATTCTGTCTAAGTCACTAAGGTCTCTACTGCACCTTACCATTCAGCTGACAATGAGATGATTGAGCGCTGGCATAGCGCACTGAAAGCAGCTCGCATGTGTCATTTCCCACGACCCTGGACGCATATTTTGCCATCTGTAGTCCTTGGATTACGCGCCGTTAATAGAAATACAGGCCAGTGAAAGGCAAGCAAACTGAAAGCTGAATAAAATCGAAGGAAGATAAAGAGAAGATAAAATTTGCAAAAAGCAATAGAGAACGAGAGCAAGTGAACTGAAAAGAAGAATGAACAGTAAAGTGTTTATAAAATTGAACTCAAGCTCAGTGCATTTTAAATATAAGTGTTATAGCAGAGTAGTGATTATAAAAACGTTGTGTGTGACGAGCAAGAACAATCTTTAGAAATAAGAAAGAAAGACAATTTTTAGATTTAAGCAATTTTAGTTTTTAGAAAAATGTTGTCAAATTTTATTCTATTTATGTAAATTAATAACCAAAACTAATTTCCGTAAAACATTACCAGATCGCTGTAACCTAGCAACGCGATGCTGTATTGCTTAACAAGAGGAGAACAATTGCTGAAAAATTAAGAAAGCTTGGAGAAAATTTGTGCTCCATTTAAATTAATGTTTTAACCAAAATAAAAGTGTTTTACCCAGATAAATAGTATACAGTTCATTTACACAAGTGACCAGGCAGCTGTGGGACTGTTTGCAGCAAGTTAGCAAGTTTCCTGCCGAAAAATTATGAATTTTCCCAAATCATCTTGTGTGAACATCGGCAGCCAACACTTGAGATCTTCAAGCATCGACTACGAACCATTTACACTGCAGAACCTAGGGGACTGTATTCCAACACATCAGGGAGGTGTGTACGAGCATCCAAAATCTACATTTGCTGCCAGGGAAGCGACTCCAAGAGCATATAGCCGTCAGCCTCAAGTGCGCTCATCTTCGGGCCAAATTCGGCTAGTTTTACAAGGTAGGAGCGGCTTGTATTTGACTGTTCGGGAGACTGAAAAATTAGTGAACTACTAGAATATACCCTGAGGAAGAGATTCATCGCATCTCCGAGGGTCCAGATTCGCCCCAGTTTGAATAATTTTCATGGCGTCACTAGAAATTGCGGATTTGCCAGGAAATGCAACCCATTACTGGAAGTAAAACATAAAAGCATCGGAGCGTCGGTTTACGTCACAGCTAAACAAAATAGAGTCAGTTGTTGCTACGCGGAAAGTTAATTCAATTTACCTGACGTTTCCTCGCGGAATTTCACTTTTTAATATTCAAATAAACGCTAGTTTGCACTGACGACATTCTGTGTCAATTTGTGAGTGTATGAGTTTGTGAGTCTAGCAGAGCAGTAGTACCAAAAAGAATCACGCATATGAGCTACTTTGAGCCAAAGTTTCTAAACATAATTTCAAAAACTCAGATCTGAACTCACCTGAGAGGAGTTTTATGTTTTGCCGGAGTTAGCCTAAATTATTATTGCAGTTCAATGAAATATAGAAAATGGCAGTTAACCATTTTATTTGAGAAGTAACAAATACATTTCATGTTAATTAGCCTAAAGTACTGACACAATACAAAAATACCCTGACAATATATATATTGAGCTAGAGATATACATGTCAACATTATTATGTCTGATTTATCCCTTATACGGCCAGATGCCGCCTGCTTAATTCCCTTCTCCAAACCTCTCCTTCTTCGGCTTCCTCTTCGTTTAGGTTTCTAACTTCCATGGTGCTTCCTATGGTTGTTCCAAGATCGCCTTGGTCTTCCACGTTTTCTTCTACCAGGTGGAAATCGCTTAAATATTCTCTGTGGCCATGTTTCCTCTGGCATTCTTAAAAGGTGCAAATGTAAGAAACAATCACGGATAGAATATAAGTTTATTTTAATGCTTAACCAAAAAAAAATTATTTATTATTTCATTCCAATCAAATTTTAACAAAAACAAAAAATCAATTCATGAAATTAACTTAAATACTAAAAATTGAAAAATCTAATCAATTCAACTTTGTATGTGTTGTGTTTCATTCTGAAGAAACTGTTATGACAAAAAGACTTTTGAGTAAGTTTAATTAAATTTAAAAAGTGGTGTAATCATCATCATCTCTAGTGGTATTAAGCCCACGGCTTGGCTCTGACTGCAGTGCAGGATGTTTGACTGACTCAATAAGCACAGAGTTGAGATATTTTAAATAACTCCAATGTTAAATAAAAGTAAAATAGTAAATGCATTGAAAATGAAATGCGAAAACCAATAATTAGTAGAGAAAGGCACGCTAAGACAAGGCATGTTCAGGGAGTTTCGAATTGGCTCGTGAATTAATAATTTAAAATGAAGGGTTTGTGCAAATGCAAAGCCAAACCGCCTAAAATATATTTAACGCGAATGGTTTGTTGGCTGCAATTTTTACAGAGCGTAAGTTTATTAAGTCAAAGCATAAGTTGGTGAAAAATTGTGAGCATAGCAGAAAGGTAAACCGATTTGAAGCAGAATAGAAAGAATTTGCAAGAGAGCAATTGCTAAATATGGGCAACAGATTGTGGCGAGAGACATGAAAGTGCGGAACTCAATAATTAGTGCATTTAAAAACAAAGTAAAACAAAGCAGAGCAGTGACTTTTAAAATAACGTTTGTGTGTGCAATCGCAAAGAGACAATTTTAATTGTAAGGGAAAAGACAATAATTTTGATTAAGAAATATTAATTTTAATTTTATATATCAAACCTTATTTTTTTATAACCATTTCGTATCAAAACTTATTTTCGTAACTTAGCAACCTGATGCTAGATTGTTTAATTAAGGAGAACAATTGAATTAATTTAACTTGAAGTTTGGAAGATTTTTGCTCCACTTTTAATTACGAATTTTTAACAATAAACGAGCATATTAACAAATAAAAGTATTGCATTTTATTGCCCATGTGCTAGTGTTCATATAAGAGTGTTTGTGAGGCTTTACAATATAAATAAAATTGAAAATTCTACGATCTCATTCCGGGGACATTGGCAGCCGTTTCAACTGGGATTTTCCAGCGTCGTTCCCGGTGAAAGTAAGCATCCTGAGCCAGAGGCCTGTGCTCCAAGACGTCGGCAGAGTCTGCGAAAGGGCCATCGTCAACATTAACAGCGAGAGGACCGCCTCCAGCAGGAAATCCGTGCAGCATCACCTACGAGCATCTACGTTGCAGAGCGAGCCGAAGTTTTATAAGGTAGGGTGCCTGCAATTTAAGTCTCAGAGCCCGGAAACGCAGTATAACGCGAGAATGAACTTTGGCGAAGAAGTATAGCGTGTTCCCAGGGCTCCAGCGACGTTCTAAATATCGAGAAATCGAGTGGCCTCACCAAAATTTGCGAATCCAGCGAGAAGCCAAGCGTCCTAAAAACAATTGCCAGAAGTAGCGTCGTTTCCGCTTTTTAACAATGTAGGCGGATTCTTGACGTCATCCTAAAACAAAAACGAGTTTAAATGCCAAGCGGGGAAAATTTCAATGAGTTACCTGACGCATTTTTCACAATATTTCCATGAGTTTAAAACGTTCAGATACGCAGTCCTGCACTATTAACTAATTATGTCATTTGTCAGTTGGACAATTATTTGACCTACCTACTTAGAACCGCATATTTGAACTACCGACTTTGAATTTGAGATAATAGTAAAATCCAGTTCAAATTTGAAAATATAGTTAAATTCTGATCCCACCTAAGCGAGTTTCATGTTTTTCTTATGAGTTAGTGCATTGAATTTTGCAATTAAATAAAATATTAAAAAGGGCATACAACCATTTATTTGCGAATTAAAATATTACATCTCATTTTAAACAACCGTAATTCATTAAAAGGCGAATTAAATTAAATATAATATTAATAATTTTCAAATAATAATACAGCCAGTTAGGGCCTATTCATTTCACATCATCAGTGGATTTGCCCTAAATATTTACATGTAGGTAATCATTATTAAGGAAACCAACAACAATCGGACGTATACGGGCCTCTTGAGGGCTGGCAACTATTGTTTGGCTCATGGCAGCTGGGTCACACCCATGGCACGTGGGTCACACTCATGGCACGTGGGTCACACCCATGGCACGTGGGAACTTAGAATAGGTTAACGGTAATGTTTTAATTGATGTCGGTATATCGAGACTTTAATTTTTATTTATATGTCAGTTTACCGAGGTTTTAGTATTGTATGAATAAGATCAAAAAGTGCCATATCTTTGGATTTTTGCCTTCGACCATACCTCAAAAGTTGATGTTGCCTTCATTTTCGGACGACCTCTCCTATGAAAAAGATGATACAAGTCTTCAGGAAGGTTCCTGGCGACCGAAATCGTGTACACATACAAACATACGTACACCGCACAGCACGTTCAAGCCTCCCCCCCCCCCCCCAATACGAGGGAGTGATCTAGAGGGCTGGGGTCTTCACCAAAAGATCCGCACAGCCGAGGCGAATATTTGGTATAGTGGGATCATTAGTCCTTCAAACCATTAAGCACAGAATCATAAAAGTATGACTGCAAATAGAAAGTCAGTGTATAGAAATACACACTTTCGATATTTTCCAATTTTCCGGCTTTCTCTTTGGATCTTTCCGAATTTTCTTTTTTGCTAAACCACCTCGGGGGTAAGACGAACCAAACAAAAAAAAAATCATCCAGGAACTGAAACCCTTCCTCCCGTTACAATGTGATAATTATAATATTAAAGGGTTGCTTGTTGGCATTTAAATCGATAGGGGTATTAAGAGACATTACTTAAGCTGTTCCCTTCATGTAGGTATTAGACGACATAATAAACTCAACATCAGATTTTTCTACTAAGCTCATTTTATTAATGTTAGAAAAACTAAATTCTACATCGTGTCTTTTTAAAATTTTTACTGAGTATTCAAATTCGTTTAATATTAAAATTTGACTAGAACAAGACTGTTCACCAAAATATTCGATTTTCCTATTTTGGGATCTTTAAGTGGAATAATGTCATCGTTATTCTCTTATCTTCAATTTATGGTGAGATCATCTAAACGAAGATCTATGTCTGAATCATAAATAATCACACTTTCTTCGGAATCAAAAGTGTCTCTTTTAGAAGTTTCTGCTTTCTTTATATAAAATAAGATTTTGCTTTTCATTTTTATTTCTTTTGCCTTAGTTTTGTTTAGTTTTTCACTCAAATCAGCTTCTAGTGGGCTTTCTCCGAAGTCTACTTTAAAATTCTAGGTTTCTCTTATTTCGACCTTTCCTAGTTTGTGTCGTGGCCCAGCTTTTGGGTAAGGCCTAATGGATTCAAGCTTGGCTGCTTCATCGGTGCCCTTTCTAATTTCAGTTACAGGTTCTGCATTTGATGATGTTGGAGTTGATGGTTCAGACAGCTTGAAAGGGCGGTCAGTAACGTAAGCACCAGAAAAATCTTCTTCAGAAAAACTAGCCTAGTGGGAAGCCAAATGTTTTAAATGTGGATAGAATATTTCGTAAGGTAAATGCTGCGGTATAAGCAAAGTTTGCCAGGCGTGCTATATGATAAATACAGATTGTGCAACCAGGATGCTCCAGCAACCAACTGTTAAAAGTGTTTTTAAATGGGCCATAGAGACCTACGTCCAAGGGCTACATTCGATGCGTGCAGTATGGAGGAAATGTAAGAAAGCGGATTCCATTGTCTCTGCAATAGATAACAACATCAAATGAAACATGGGATCATGATTATCAAGAAATACAAAAATGGGGTCTTCTTCTTCTAAAACGTGCAAATAAATATTATTATTATACAGTGAGAATAATGTAAGACTGTACATGGCTGAATTATGCAAAATTAGACATAGGGAATTTACTTAATGTTACCATGGTGTTTTTAAACAAAATAACTACACAGTGACTACAGAAACTAATTGAAACTGGATTATTTCATTGTAATTTCAAAACCTACAATTGTTACTGGCATGGGTAAATTGATTAATGCTAAAATAAAGTTGCCAATGTATAGTCTTACATTATTCACACGGTATAGAAGGGCAGATTGGTACACTTGTACTAATGTGCCCCGCTTCAAATGTACCAAACTTCCCCTCCACTTCCCTTCCACTTTCCGATGAAGTCGTAGAATCGATCAACAACGAACAGTCGCCATAGAGGGAAGGGAGAAATTTTGCTCAAACTATTCCAATGAGTTACCTTCGAAGCTTGGCAGGCTTAGTCCGTATGGAGGACAAGTCCAAACTATTGCCCAAATATAGGCATAACTTAGAACGTGAGAACATTCCAGACAGCTCCGATTGGCGTGAACATCTTCCTACCTGTTCAACTTTAAGACAAATTAGAGATCAAGGGTCGTGTGGATCCTGTTGGGTGAGTTTGTATTAAGATAATCTCACTCGCTCGTTTTCATAGAATTTTTTTAGTGTTTTAGCTTAGATACTACTTTTTGCATTAAAGGTGTATTGCGTCAGTATGGTTGCATATGCTTATTTTTTTTGCTTTTTAGTGGAAAGTTGTTCAGATATGATTGTAATAATTTCATATCGAGCAAATCCTTATTCAATATCTATTTCAAACAGTTTGTCTTTTGCCAAATTCTTTGCTAATTTACTTGTTTGTCTTATAATGAGCTAAATATAACAATTAGCAGAATTAACTCTAAAATAGCTAAAATCTTATGTTCTAGGTTTTCGCAACTGCTGAAGTCATATTAGACAGAATATGTATCCATTCACGAGGCAAAACCGATGTACAAATATCTGCACATGATTTACTAGCTTGCGAAAAAGGCCAATCGCTTGGATGCAAACAAGGATATCTCCAGGCGGCTTTCAATTACTGGAGAGACACTGGAATCGTTACAGGGGGAGGATACAACTCGTCTGAGGTAGTAAGTTATCACACGGTTACTTTTTATCTATAATATTTTAATAGGGTTGTCAACCATACGAAATTCCACATTTGAACACAGCGCAGAAGCTCCTCTCTCTCACTGTGCCAAAGTTGCTGATACACCAAAATGTAAACATAGTTGCCGCAGTGGTTATCCAAAGCTATATCAGCAAAACCTTTACTTGGGAACATTTGTTTATAAACATTTTGAAAAAATGGACTTGTTGGGGCAGGCTTGCATTTGTATGACGATTTCTTTAATTACACAACAGGTATGTTGCAGATAGTATAAAAATGAGTTGGTGTAGCTATCTGATACAAAAAAAACATATTTTTCTAGGAATTTATAGCTATACTAAGGGAAACTATTGTTAGGCTTTTTTACATTAGATTCTGGAAAATCTTCCAAGGCAGCAAGAATTAGGTACACTTAGGTGCAAATGCCGGCTGTCAGCTCAGCCTTATCAGAGATGTGTAGTTCTTTAGAACAAAAAATGAAACGGTAGAACAATAATTACTGTATGCCCAAAGCGCCAACAATTTTTGAAAATAACGGTGAGTGCACCCCGATGATCTAACGAGAAATTGTAAACTCTATACCCAGGCTATAACACACTTCCTGAAAGATAGCTCCAAATAAATGTAATCAACCGTAACTAACTCACCCTGTATACCGGCAATTGAAGATCATTTAATGTCATGCTAATATCACAGTACAAGTTTACAATTAATAACACACAAATAGCATAAATTGGAATTGCAGAAACGCTCTAAATTAATTAACACATGCGCTAAATATACTCACAGTTTCTGACACAAACAGCAATTTATAACATGTTAAAATCAAGCAGCTTCGCAAGCTACTTAGCCGCAAAAGGTCCTGGGGCCCAGTTCTGGAGGAAACTGAGCTCGATTCTCGAGCTTTCGGCCGAGAAGTTCCTGCAGCCGTAGGTGGTAGTTTCTCAGCGTGAAACGGCGCTGCTACAGCGGGATTGAGATGGCAAAACTCGGGGGTCAAATAAACCCCACAATACGGATCTTTCTTGTGCCCTAATTGAGCGCTGGCGACAAGGAAAAACGGTTCCGTGAAGGCTCAGCACCATCGACTCGCGGGACCTGCAGCACGTCGCGTAAACACGGGACAAAAGAGAGGTGGGCCCAAGTTTAGTGTGGCCGCCGGGCTATTAAAACCCGCATTACATTTTGCCTGGTACTGCTTGCTGTAAGAGGGAAGGAGGTCCGAATAGAATACGTAAAGACAGGATTCCTAACGCTTCTAGCTACTCACCCCATGTGGTTTTGAGTACATAAAAACAGCTCGTGAATGCAATCACTAACGAAATCTGCCGAAACGTAAGAAAAATCTTCCTTTAATGAGCTCGGGGTCTCAAAGCCACGAATGCACGAGGGTTTGCATGTCACCACCACATAAGGCCAACCAAAAACCCTATTAAAATATCCCCGAATTCGTGAATTGCAACGTCACACTGTCACACAACTGCTCTTTTCAAGCTGCTAGCGAAGAAGAACGCGTCAAGGCCTGCAATCGGTTTTCCTCAGATAAAAGCATATCGCAATTGTCTCGGCCAAATGTCCCAGACACGCGGTGCGCGGGAAAATACCATTCGAATTCGAAATTACGACAGGCGGCGTATTCTACACATAACACTATGCCGGGAAACATGCTGTAAAAATCCTTGGTTGAAGATGACACTCCTTATTAGTTGAATTCATACTCATGAGGTTCGGATTGGGGCAAAAAGGGCAAAATAGTTCTAGGTGAAGATCATTGTCGTATTGAAAGCTATATACACGTTGGGATTCAAGAATAAAAAGTTAAATATTTTTTATTTTTGTAATTGCTGCGTGTAACCGATGTACTGTGATTTTAATAACAGGGTTGATGCTTTTTTGAGTTAATCGAACTGCTTCGCTTTGAATATATACAGAATATTTATAAATACCCAAACTCAATCAACATATTTCATTAAAAAATATTTATGAAAACGCTTGCCTTTGTAAAGCAACTAGTTAGTGGCAAGTGTAAACAGTTGATATAGTATACTACTTGTAGTATATGGAACAGAAAGTTTACTGAAGAAAAGTTAGATAATCTATACCATAAAATCGGTGGTCTCTTTCTTTGTTCGCTATCTCCTCCGAAGATACTGGACCGGCTAAATTGTATAATAGCTTAAAATTTTGCTAATTTTTACTTCCTTTTACAATAAAGGAAGTATTGGATTCACCCCAAAAATTCGAAATTGAGTTTTCAACAGATCTTCACGTTTAGAGTCCCCTGATCCCAAAAAAACATATTTGTTTTCATTGGTCTGTCTGTCTGTGTGTCTGTCTGTCTGTCTGTGAACAGAATATCTAAAAAACAGAAGAGGTATGGCGTTGAAACTTCATATATAAGTTTTGTGTACTATGTAGATGCGACAGCAAGCTTTTGAAGAAAATCGCATAACCGGAAGTAGGTGTTTTCTTCGATTTTTTCAAAAACGGCTGCAACGATTTTTTTAAACTTTACATTTTTATTACATTTTTAATGTCTATTGATGTGAGATAGGTAATTTTCCAGTTGAATACTTCTAAAATGGGTTTCATTTGTTTTTTTTTTTCAATTTTTTTTATTAACTCCTATTTTAAACAGAACACCCGGTATATTGTTACATTTTTGAATTCAGATTATAATTCTAGAAAAAATTTGTCTCTTAAATTAACACTCGATTTTGTACCGTTTTTGTAAAATTTGTAATTTTTGAAAAATTTTGACAAATGCTTAAAAATTTAAAATCAAATTTTTGGCTAATTATAAGATCACTGTAAAAGGAAGTTGTGTGCGTGTATCACACCAGATTTTTATTCTTAGATCGTAGGTCGGTTTTTATTTTTAAAAAAGTACGAAAAAGTAAATAAAATTAAACTTCGATCAGTTGAAACAGCTGATGGGGTACGTTCACAATAAAATTTTCAGCGCCGATTTCGACGTCAAATTTAAAAGAACAATTAAATCGTGTAATGTCATTGTTAATGTATCAACATTTTTGTATATATAATTGGTTACGTAATTACTTCCCTCGCTCTTAAGAAAACCATAGATAAGTATCTGGCAACACTGCATTTAAGTAGTTGTTTTGTACTTCATTTGTACTAACTAATTCATCTGGCCTAGAAAAATTGTTTGTGCAGTTCTCCGTCATTTTGACTGTTAGGTAGTCTCTGTATTAGTTGTTTCTTCAAATTTCATATTATTTGATGTACGAGTAAGTAAGAACTTTGTTATAATAAATATCTAAATAATCATAACCAATATAATGGGACTAAATTTTGCTGCGTGTTTTGTTTTCAGTATCGCAATGGACATGAAGCAGGAATTACTTGACAATAATTTGTATAGTGAAATGACCACCACCTTACATGAACAACAAGTTGAAGAAAATAAAGTAGTCGCCAACTTACATGTACAACAAGAGATCATCAAAGGAACTATTGACAACACAAGTTATCACGAATTGAATATCAAACAGGAGGAAGTCGACATCAAAGATGAGCTGCTTATAACATGTGCAGCAAGTGAAATCATCTTTAAAAAACAGTTTGTTTGCAAGGTGTGTAAAAATGAAGCAGAAGACAAGAGTTCGTGTTCTATTTGTAAAAATAAAGCAGTAGTGAAACATACGGGTAAAAAATCTTATTCATGTTCAATTTGCGAGTTTAAAACAGTGTATAAAAGTCGTTTAGTGAGGCATGTGCAAACTCATTCAGGTGAAAAACTTTATTCCTGTGCAATTTGTGAGTACAGAACAGCTGTGAGAAACCATTTAGTTCAACATATCAAGATACATACAGGAGAGAAACCGTATTCATGTACGATTTGCAACTATAAAACAAGTCAGAAAAGTAAATTAGTTCGACATATCAAGACACATACAGGAGAAAAACCTTTTACTTGTTCAATTTGCAAGTATAAAGCAACTGAGAAAAGTGATTTAGTTCGACACTTGACGCTACATACAGGAGAAAAACCTTATTTATGTTCAATTTGCGAGTATAAAGCTGCTCTGAGAAGTAAATTAGTTCAACACTTGAAGATACATACCGGAGAAAAACCTTATTCATGTTCAATTTGCGAGTATAAAACTGCTCGGAAAAGAAATTTAGTTCAACACATGAAGATACATACAGGAGATAAACCTTATTCATGTACAATTTGCAACTATAAAACAGCTTACAAATGTTCTTTACTTCAACACATGATGATACATACAGGAGAAAAACCTTATTCATGTTCAATTTGCAACTATAAAACAGCTCACAAATATTCTTTACTTAAACACATGACGAAACACACAGGAGAGAAACCTTATTCATGTACAATTTGCAACTATGAAACAATTGTGAAAAGTAGTTTAGTTCGACACATGACGATACATACAGGAGAAAAACCTTATTCTTGTTCAATTTGCGAGTATAAAGCTGCTCTGAAAAGTAATTTAGTTCAACACATGAAGAAACATACAGCAAAGAAACCTTATTCATGTACAATTTGCAACTACGAAACAACTGTGAAAGGTAGTTTAGTTCGACACATGACAATACATACAGGAGTAAAACCTTATTCATGTTCAATTTGCAACTATGAAACAATTTTGAAAAGTAGTTTAGTTCGACACATGACGATACATATAGGAGAAAAACCTTATTCTTGTTCAATTTGCGAGTATAAAGCTGCTCTGAAAGGTAATTTAGTTCAACACATGAAGAAACATACAGCAAAGAAACCTTATTCATGTACAATTTGCAACTACGCAACAACTGTGAAAGGTAGTTTAGTTCGACACATGACGATACATACAGGAGTAAAACCTTATTCATGTTCAATTTGCGTGTATAAAACAGTTCAGAAAAGTGATTTATTTCGACACATGAAGATACATACAGGAATAAAAGTAGGAGTATAAACTGCTCATAAATATGCTGTAGTTAGACATGTGAAGAAACATACAAGAAAAAAACAGTAGAATGATTACGTCTGAGTGGTGTTGTGCCAAAAATTTGTCTGGACTTTTCTATGTATAAGAGAACGGCAGTGAATGCAAATTTTAATTTAATTGTATGTAAACTTATGTTACTTCCTATGGTCATATTTATGTTTATAATATACAGTCTCCGTGGTTTTTTAAATTTATCGGAAAATTTTATTATTAATAAGCTTCCATCTTCTCAAATTAAAAAAGCCGTTCCACAATTTAAATATCTGCTTTCATATACGGGGGAGGTTCCAAAATATGAAAATGGCACAAGAATAAAGTACCCTTGTTTTTCAAAATACACAAAAATGTGATTTGGATACGTTGCTTAGAAATAAGAAAAGGTGTCAAATATGAAGTCATTTTTAAATTGAGAAGATGTGGGGACTTTTATGCAGAACAAAATTTTATGATAAATGGATAATAATAAAAATCCTTCTGTCGAAATTTGTGGCCCACACTGTGTAAACAAAATTGGAAAGACGCGAGTTACATAACAAGATCCATGTACTAGTAGAGAAGATATATAAGATGTATCAAAAGTCTTGTAAATAAAGAGACGTGGACTATGACTGTCATAGAAAGAATAAATAGAAAATTTTAAAAGAAGTGAAAGAAAGATGATGGACAACAATGGAAAAGAAAGAAGCACTAAAAGTCAAGTGGCCTAAAACTAAAGAAGAAATTCATCGGGCTGCGGACGTGGAGTAGAAATAAGGAACATGGTTTGTCGAAGATAAACACTAGACCCAAAACAGAAATATGACGAGAGACAAGACAAAATAAAAAGTTTTTTGAAATAGACAAACTGAAGCACACTACAAAACAACGACGTTAATCTATAATGAGTCAAAAACCTAACTAAAGAATACAAAAAACATCAAATGGTGCTTACATGAACAGAAATTAATGGGAGGCGAGAAGAAACAAACGGTTTAGAAGTGGTGAAATTTTAAATGAAAAGCAGTTTCATAACAAAGAAATGAGGAGAACAAGAAAGGATTTACCAGTAAAATATTAACTCGTGTAGATGAAAATACATTATAAAATGGGAGGGAAGAAACTGCGGGCTTAGTGATTGATCGAGTACTTTTCCGAAACTACGAGCGGAGATTTTAAGGTGTCCGGTAGTTCAGCGGGAAAGATGGGTCTTAGACCGAAGTAGAAGGGGGCTCGCTTACGTTAGTCGAAACAATTATCGTACCTGGAAAGACACCAAATTCGTGTTATTTTTAAGGGCTCGGCCTAGTGTTTGTTATCCGGCCATACATTGGGAATCTTCAACTAAGAAAATGCCGCCTCGGCGTTGGGGATTTAGACCTAACTTGTTTTGTGGCCTTCAAAAGCTTGTACTGCAAGAATACGCGAAAGTACATATAGCTTCACAAATGAAAATCATAACACATATAAAAATATATTTATGCGGGCACCAGCGGAAGGTCAGAACCATAGCAAACAATGAAAAAACATTTTTAATAATTCTTAATTCTATTTGCTTGTAACGTCGCGTCACGCGATAACCAAAAACCTTCACACGTGTTCGCCTGGGAATCAATTCCATAGAGGAAAATACTTTTGATAAAATAGTGTAGAGCGCTTAATGCGTTAATGCTTTTTCAAAATGGATACGTCAAAAAACTTATTGAACAACTACAAACTTCCTTTAGACATTTAAAAAATTACAACTTAGGTTGTATACTAATTCAATTGATGGCAAGATGCGAAAATCAAACGAAAATTCTGGTCGGAGCTATAGTTTGCTAACCATCAAAAGTTTGTCGAAAATTACGGGCTCAATGGCGGAACCGTGGTTAATGGTCAAAATTGGTAGTTTCAAGAATGCATACGGGTAGGCCGGCGTCGTTGTAAACGCGAGAAATTATTCAAGGTTGCGTCAAAGTGTCGAAAAAAGAATGAACATTGGCAGTTCAAAGATGGGTGACGAATAATGGGCGTTCATCTATATGCTGGTAATAAAGGGTCCTTCAGGGCTGCATCGGGATGCAGGCTGCCGATATACAAAGCACTGATATACAGGATGTTGATGCAGGAAGCGTCGGCGGGGCATACGAGAGTTCCGATCGGTTATCGATATGAAAGTGCTCGGCACTCAAAGGAGAAGGAGTATATACGACAAAGGTTGTAATTTGCCAAAATTGGCACGGTCTTTTCCAATAGCTACATTCACAAAACGGTAACGCTCACACAGCGGGCAACCTTAACGCTAACTGATCAATCACTAATCTACCCACCGCCCGAAGTCTTTGCGCGAGAAAGAGTTCGACGGGATGAATTACCGAACTCTTCTTTTTGTGCATAAAAAGCAGTGGCAGCGTCATTTTTCAAACTGGCCTAACAAAGAGGAGATGTGAAGAAGGTACAGACGGATGAGAAAGCTTGTACGAAAGCGAGGTAGGAACTACGACGTTTAGCATGAAATTTACCTGGACCATCAGAAAGACACGGTTTCAAAATTAATGACGGCAAAACAAAATACATGGTATGTATAAAAAGAGTAAGCCCAAAAGTATGTAAAAAGTACAATAATACAATGACATAAACCAATAAAACGGAAAAGTGAATAACTTCCTCTCTCTTGGAATATGTAATTGAACTCCCACAATGACAAAGTGATTTTAATGTTTTTCTAAATATTGACTGATAATATTTGTGTGAATATTGCTAGATATACAGGGTGCCCAACTTAAATGTACGCAACTTTAAGCAGGTGAGTATGCAACACACATTACATCTAGACTGTAATCGCCATTTAAATGTATTGTGTGTTGCATACTTACCTCTTAAAGTTGCGTACATTTCAGTTGAGCACCCTGTATAGCTCTTGAATTATATGTAAACATAAAAACAAAAGTATGTCCATTTCCAAGGATATTGTAGTTTTTCTTGGATTTTTACTTTCTCGCATACGGTAGTATAGAGAAAGTATTGTAATCGTCAAAAAAATCGACTTCGAGATTTTGACGAATCTTGACGTTTTAGACCTCCTAGAGTCCGAAAAAACCATTTTTCGAATTATGTCTGTGTGTGTGTATGTGTGTGCGTGTGTGTGTGTGAACACGATAACTTAAAAACGAAATAAGCTAGACCCTTGAAATTATGTACATAGTCATTATTCAAAATTTGTAGATTCCTGTCAAATTTTGAGCGAAATCGGTTAACCGGAAGTGGCACTTTACCTAAACAGGTAGCGGTACCTATTCAAGTAAAGTACCAGTTTGCTTCGAGATATTTGAAAAAAAATTTGTACATACATTTATTATGTAGAAAAACTACTAGATATTACATTTTAGCATGATCGGTTAACTGGAAGTGGCATTTTACCTAAACAGGTAGCGGTATCCATTCAAGTAAAGTACCAGTTTGCTTCAAGGTATTTGCACGAAATTTTGCACATACATTTATTATTGAGAAAAACTCCCAGATATAAAATTTTAGTATGATAGGTTAACCTAAAGCGGCACTTTACCAAAACAGGTAGTGGTTTTCAAATTTGCTAGAAAACAAGGCGAATGCGAGAAAGTCTAGGGGAGCACACTCCCGATTTTTTGAAATTGTATGTAACAAACTGCCAAACGATAGAGTGGAAATTGAAGCTATAATAGAATTACAATGATGTAGATTATATTAATATACCGAAGGGCTCATAACTAAATAATAGCAACTAAATAGAATGAATTAGCAGAATCCTTAAGTAAGAAAACGATAAACATGCAAAAGATATTTTAGTAAGCTTGACGCCGATTTTAATTAAGACATAAACAGCATTGTAACGTCAAATTCGACAGAAATTTAAACCTTTCACACTGTAAAAATTACGAAACGATTGACTTGCGTGGCATAAACAGGATAATTAGATAATATATTTAGTAATTGAATAGAATAGCACTAGGTATATTTTCGCGAGGTCCACGTATTTAATCCTCGTTTTTAAAAAACCCTTACACAGCTCTGGATCCCGACTTAGCGCCGATTCTGTGCACAAGATGCATATTTTCTCGAAAGCTTTCTGTACATATACGATCATTGCTCTTACAAACCCATTAAGACCGTCGCCGAGCTGATTCTGAATACACGAAAAACTTCCTGCAGGACTCCTGCATCGGCGTACTCCGCCTGGAAGGTAAATCCACCACTTGCAGCGACATTCACAAGCCCGAGCACTGAGTTCGAACAAGAAACTCACAATTCCGGGTTCATTTTCGTTTACTACGTTTGTAAAGGTCAAGAAACCAACATCTCAAATAAGCTCGTACTACACAAATTTAAGAACAAATACTTTTGTTTTCGTTTAAAGCATAAAAGCCAACCATCTTGAGTTCCCAGCAGGCAGAGTTAGCATTAGTATCCACCCGGCACCAAGGGTCAATTTGGTTGCGCATTGCCAGGAACGGGGCAAGCCCAGGAATCGATCATTTATAAGTGAATATTACATATTGCACAAATGCATTGTAGTTGAGTTATTTTAAAAATATTCTTTTTTCGTTGTAAACTTACTGTAAATAGATATTTTTATTTGACTTTTTTTTGGGTGAAGTGCACGACGAACCTCTGGCATAAGCTACCACGAGCAATAGAATACAACGGAGAAAAATAAAGTCCACCCGTGCTGTTACATCTGCTGATAACTGGAAATCAATTTATGCCGAACGCAGAGAAGCGCTTCGCTGCTGCAACTACGTCAGGAATCCAATATATGAAATAACAAAACAAAATCTCACCTCCACTGTAAGTCCTCAACGTCGATCGATCGCCGAAAATCCTAACCAAGCCAGGAATTGGCTAGCCAAAAGCAGCGATCTTTTCAACAGGCGGCATAAAGCTGCAGATATGGTCCTGGATGCCGTTCATTTCTTGTCTGCAAAACAACTACAGGAAACATTGGTTGTACTAGTGTGAAACAGATACTAAAACCGCTAATAGAAGGAGGCTACAAATGAATTTCCCATTGTTGAACCAAAGGAAATATTATCTCATCGCATACCATAGTCGCACAGTGTCGAAATAAGGAAACGATTGTGCCATTAAGTGACGCAACATTGGAGGCACTGCCGATCTGAACTGGAAAAACCCAATTTAGGAATTTCGCAACTGGCATTCGTTAGTCATCACTGCAAGCGGGTGATTGCATACCATATAAATATACTGTAATACCATTGACATAAAAGCACGCTTTCCTGAGTTTGATGCGTCCTGCACTTGAACATATTTGCAGTAGGTTGTCATCACGAAGGCGTCGTTGCTAATAGATGTGGAAGTAAATTAATATTATTGGTAAATAGCGGCAGCACTGTGACGTCTCTGTATTAGACTGGTAGCATTAATGCGTCATAGGAACCACTGCGCCTGTATGAGTTCATTATTGTTAA
Organism: Agriotes lineatus; assembly: GCA_940337035.1. Taxonomy (NCBI): domain Eukaryota; kingdom Metazoa; phylum Arthropoda; class Insecta; order Coleoptera; family Elateridae; genus Agriotes; species Agriotes lineatus. The sequence goes on along the minus strand of CALNHX010007911.1, from coordinate 11,696 downwards.
AATAAATGCGTAGTAGAAGTAGCTTTTTTCGTGTAGATTTACATTATTCCTCATAATAAATACAAAGTAGAAACAGCTATTTGCTTTGTGATTTAGTATTTATTTTTATTATTAGTCAGCGGTGTCTTTTAGAGAACACATTGTTGTTGATTTGTGTGAAAAAATCGGCTTTTCAGTAAACTATATTTTCCTTAACCACGAAGGTAAGTAGAATAAGAGAGATCTTATTGCTATTGAGCTCGCTGGAAATAAAAGAGGCAAAATTAATTTATACTATGGGATTGAATGTATTAAAAGTTGACTTATCAGTCAGCATGCTTAAAAGTTTGTAGTAAATTTGCACACTTGAAAAGTAACCGAGTTTGACCTCAGTGCCGTAGCAAAGATTTACTATAACTACTTAACTTAAAATAGGTACATAACTAACATATGTACGATAACTTTTCGATAACCATAATTCCCAAAATTACCTAACTGTTTAGCCCTGCACAAGTTTGCCACGGCTAGGTTCAATAGATACACGGGCGGGTTTGTAGTGATAAGTAGATTAATTAGTTAGAATTAGTTAATAATACGTAATAATATATGTGTGTCAATATATTGTGCTTGTGTAAAAGTATTAAACTTTGATTTAGCCCTATAAAGTTTTTTTTGCAATATAATATAATAAGACTAAGGCGGTTACGTAGTAGTAGCACACTATTATTTCAAGACTACGGACTAAGTTCGGCATGATTAAGCGGAGATAAAAGATAACAGCCCCCTCGGTGTGGCAGTACCAAGATGCGGAAATCAGGAAATGTTCCAATATCCACTTGAAATGGAAGGCAATGTTTGGCGAAGTGGGAACGGCAATGCGAAGTGAGGTATGCTCGCGGGATGTTAAGACCCTGGCTAAAGGAGCATGACGAAATGGGCAATCTTCCGGCTTCAATGCCCCACTAACAATAGGTGGTGTTGTTCTAATTAAAATGCTTTTAGCATTTTTATAATTGAATTGTAAAATAATAAGTTACAGTACAAAACGTTTATAAACAAAGCGCACTGCCAGAAAACCAATTTATGCTAGATCGAATAACGGTTGCACTGATCATAAGTATGTATTAAATATAATCTCTAAATATGTAAACATATCTTAATTTTCCTAATAACTCCAAAACTGTGTTAAAAGAAACACTTAGTAATGCAAATTACATTAATACGCAAAAAATATATCAATCGGTAAAATTCAAACCCACGCTCCCAGAGGGAATCTGATTGCCTCATAAATAATCGACCAAAAAAGCCCATGAAGAGAGTCAATGGTTTAACATGGTTTCTGAAATATTTTTGGAAATCGGCTTATGCACTACTGAATTAAAAATGATTAAAGTTTTACCTTTGGCTAAAGTAAAATAGTATATTAAAGTATGAGTGGATAACAAGGTCTTTAAAACACGCACGAGTTTTCGAGTACGACGGCGTAGCCGGAGTGCTCGAAATAGAGCAAGTGTTTTAAAGACCAGTTATCCACGAATACTTTACGCTATTTTTTATTATACCTCCAATACTGGAAATAAATTACGCACTAAAAACTTAGAAATAATTTTTGTCGTGATAAATCGAGAGGGTATAATAATATTGCTACTATAGTTACGAGAATTATTTACGTTTTTGTCGCGTCCATGTCCGTTGTTGCAGTCAGTCGTTTCCTTGACAACCTTTAAAGCTCGGCGAGCTTTAATCGCCTGTTTTCGCACCCTCAGGAGTGCTTTAAACGGCGATTCTGATGCAGGTATAATAAAAATATTATTTTTGAACCCTTTATGAGGAATCTGTAAGAATGGTTAAAGGTGCATCTGGTTACTATAACCTATCTACGTTAACTAAACGTTAGAAACAAGGTCTTAGAATAATTATTTTCTAATAAAACGCTACATAGCGTTTAAAAGCTTAAGTTAGCTTGAGGTATTAGTTCAAGTTATGAGAAAATAAAATATCGTTTGATATTTTTAAGATTATGGAAAAATACAATTTTATAGCCCATCGTCTTGACTATATCATCAAATTTTAATGTGTTACGTTCTGCACGAAAGCAGCTTTGCCAGCCCGGCTTGAGAACTATAAATATGCCGTGAAGTAGCTAAGTAGCCATTTATTTATTTTAATATAGCAGTTGCTGAAAAGGCCCTGCTTCGCCTTAAAATTGTAATTTCTGCAAAATGTTCCAGATATATTTTGCAAAATGAAGGTTCTCTTGCTCACGGTGATGATTATGGTACTGAGTAAATCTTAGGAAGTCGAACTAGATCCGGTCTCCGATGAATTCATAGAGTCGATCAACAACGAGCAGTCGTTATGGAAGGCAGGAAGAAATTTTCCGCGAGCTACCCCAATGAGTTACATTCAGAGTTTGATGGGCTTACTTCCTATGGACGACGAGTCCAAAATGTTACCGAAAATTAGTCCAAAATTAGAGGGCGTAAAAATTCCAGACAACTTCGACTGGCGTGAACATTTTCCAAATTGTTCCAGCTTAAGACAAATTAGAGATCAAGGAGCATGCGGATCCTGCTGGGTGAGTTTGTGTTTCTTGATTTTCTAGAATTTTGTTAACGTATTCGAGTTTACAACTTTTTGTTTTATCTTTTATATGGAAATTGTATTGCCGAAAGATGATAGTAATTCAAATCTATGTCAAAATATATCTATTAATTCATTTTGTATGCTTTTGCATCTGTAGAGGTTATGTCGAATAGAATATGTATTCACTCAAAAGGCAAAACCAACGTACAAATATCTGCAGATAATCTAGTGGCTTGTTGCAAATATGGTGGATCTGGATGCGGTGGGGGCCTCCATTCTGCTGCTTTTGAGTATTGGAGAGATACTGGAATCGTTACAGGAGGAGAATAAAATTCCTCTGAGATAGAAAGTTATTCAATTTGTTACATTTATCTATAGCATCTTACTAGGGTTGCCAACCATACGAGATTCCTCCCTGCAATCATACAGTAGAAAGACGTCTTCCTTTATGTGGTGTACCTGCTGATACACCTAAATGTAAAGATACCTGCGGAACCGGCTACCCAAGGTCATATCAGCAAGATATTTACTTTGGAAAAAGTGTATATAGTCTGTTCCTCAATGTAAAGAAGATACAGGCTGAGATCATGGAGAATTGCTGCTGGAATGTATGTTTATGAGGACTTTAACTATTAGAAATGTGGTAGGTTTAGGAGTTGTATGTCAAACGTATAGACGTAATTTTTGTAACACAATTTAACGCAAATGAAAATATTGTTGATAGGTGTTTACATACATACTAAGGGAAATCATAGTGGAGGGCATGTAGTAAAAATTCTCGGTTGGGGCTTTGAAGAGGACACTCCGTACTGGTTGGTTGCAAACTCATGGAATGTTGACTGGGGCGACAAAATACTTCCAGGTAAAAATCATTGCGGCATTAAAGAGCAAATAATTGCGGGCATACCAGCTTAAAGAGTTTTCTATTTAAACTTTTGTAGTTGCTTAGAATTTTATTAATGTACATTGCTTTTAAATAAATTGTTTTGATTTGCTCTGTATGTAAGCAAATATTTTTCACAATAGAGGTAATATTAATAGAGAGGAATCTCTTGTTTAAGCATCTTTAGGGTATTGCATAAGCAGCTGGTGCGATGTTAAAAATCTCTGATAAGAGAAGGCACTGAAAAAAGTGTGAAGTAAATATTAGTACAATACACAGATAGGGACTTCGACAAGTCTGCTGCATAGCACCTACTTTATTCAAGATTTATCTAAACGAAGCACTAAAGATATGGCGAGCTAATTGTTGCAATATGGAAATTTCGATCGGAGATACATGCTTATACACCCTACATTTCGCTGACGATCAGCTTATATGCGCTGAAGATGAGTTAGATGTCCAATATATGTTGAAGAAAATAAAAGAAGAATACCAAAAATGGGGCCTACAAATAAATATGGAAAAGACAGAATATATGACAGTAGGATGTAAAGGTGAAGATCTGGAAATTGAAGGAGACACAATTAAAAACAAAACTACCTACAAATATCTTGGGACAGTTGTAAACGACAAAGGAGATAACAAACTTGAAATAAAAAGCAGAATAGCACAAGGAAAGAAAGCCATACGCCAACTCCATCCAATAATATGCAACAAAAAGTTAAGCAAGCATACCAAACGAGCCATATATAAAGCCATTGTGGAAAGTGTAAGCACATATGGGGCAGAGACCTGGTGTTAAGCCATTTTGCCCTCTGTAGCCATTTAATTACATTTCACGCCTTTAGGGCAGATTGTCTCTATTCAAAACCAATTTTCAACTTTTAGTTACAAGCGCACTCTCATTTCCAGCGCATTTGATTCCGTTCACCCTGTATGTAGACGCGCTTGGATATTTTGGAACACCCTTTTGAACGCGTGTGACTGCGAGGCCTCGCGCTCTCTTTGTCACCGGAACGTGTTTGTTTTATTGGTCGCATCGCCATTGGCTGTCGAGGGTCAGGTGGTGACGCCACGTGCGCCGTGCGGCGTCCTAACGCTTCTTGCTTGGCAGTTCAGCTCAGGCAGTTGATCAAGGAGGTCGCAGAGTGTGTGTTGGCCCGGCGTTACCGCCATGGCGGGGACGCCAGCCTTTTTCCCGTCTCGTGCTGCTTCAGCAAGTGTTTGATAAACTGTTTCGCCTTAAGCGAGTTCCGGCAGGACTATAGACAAGAGAGGTTGTGTGTTGTGCGAGTGGCGGTGATCACTTTTAGGCGTGGGTGCGATGAGCTTTGCGAGTCCGTTTCTGCTTCCGTAAGTAAGGGATTGTCCCCTTCAACTCGATGCTCGAGGATATATCCAGCATAACGTAGTGGACCGCTTTTACCGCAGTCGTTGTGCTCGTAGAGGCACTTTTCATGACCGCCATATTTGACGGATTCTAGTTCGTTTTCCCCAAAAATGCCGTATCGCGGCTGATTCAACGCCACGGATTGCAGCAGACTATCAACCGATCTCACGCCATTCTCAAGGACCGTCTCCGAATTAAGGTACCTGTAATAGAACCATTTGAACATAATAGTGTTACTTGTGCAAACGATGTTGCGTTTGTGGTTTTTCTGCGAAGGCGTACTTGCGCCTCTTGCTCGCTTATTACTATTTTATACGGGGCTCTGGGGCCACGATGCCTTGTGACGCTGCCGTCGCTAACTTTCACGTAAATGTGGCCAAGGTGCGAGCTTGGCGCTTGACCGTACAAAGAAATTCATGAGCTCTTCGCAGATGTCTGTGTGAAGGGCCGTTGTTAACCCTCATTTTGGTAACTGCATGTGTGCGGGTTTGTTTATACCTAAACATTCAATTAGCGAACGAACGCATCGCATAGCCGTGCGACGCCGTCAATATCACGATTTGTTCGAGACTTTTCATATGTGCGCTGGCTTCGTGCCTCGTTTAAGTTCATTTATCGCATGCATGGGCGACGTGGCACTGGCTGGAATGTATATTCAAAATTCACCTATCTTTGCGAGGCTATTCTAGCCCCTTTTTTGGCCAAGTATTACAGCTACGCTGCCCCCTCCTCTGCCTAATAAATTAGGCCGCGAGTTAATTCGTCGCATACCTTTGCGGCGCCGTGTTTATCAATAGCTATATTGCTTCCGTCGCCTACGCAGGCGTATGATTTATTGTTATGAACTAACGCCCATTGTTTTTCACTGTTCTGTTTGTTATAAAGTGACGAACCAATAGCGGCCAGTCACATGTTGTGTGTTTGTACCGTAGCATTAGCGCGTCCATCAGCTGATGCGTATTTTTCTTAAGAGGTAACATAAGTTTGGCGGCACGATTTGCTGCCCGAATGTATTAATCGACTAATAGACGCATAACTAATTAAGGGACGTATTATTCTTGTTCGCCTTGTGCATGCTCTGTTTCAGATAGTGCCCCTCAGTGTAAAGATTGGTGTACGACGGGACTTGAGAGTTTGGAGCGTGCAGGTAAGTTTGGTCGTTGCACCGGCGCAGCTGAAAGGTCCCAATACTGCAATTCCAGTATTTTCAGTCACGAAATTGTTGTTCGAGCTTACCGCTCGCGAGTACCTTTATCGACGGAGTATCTCGAATACTACGCCACCGATGACCGTCCATGCCCGGTTATTCGGTCACACCTTTACTACAGGCTTGGTGGCGCCCTTATAATTTCGACGTACCCTGTATATGTCTTAGCACGCTTGCCCAACGACGTATCGTTTGAACACCGCCCGACTCCCTGAGCGCTTCAGCCGAGGCCTTTAGTCTGTTTTAACGAATCTCAGGGCAAGTGCGCCAGTTTTCCAGGACTGATCCAGTCGTGCGACGCTCATCTTGGATGGGTGTCGTTAAGTCGTTTTGATACCGTAACAATGGAGTATTACAAAAAGACAAGAACAAAAATTTAAGTCAATGGAAATGGACTACTGGCGTCGAAGCTGCGGATTAACAAAGTTGGATAAAATAAACAACGAGGAAATAAGAAGACGAGCAGAAGTGGATATAGATATCGTAACCACCATAGAGGCGAAACGGTTACTGTGGTACGGCCACATGAAGCGAATGGGAGAAGAAAGATGGCCCAGAAAGATATGGGAGTGGATGCCACCCCGGAGAAGACGACGTGGCCGACCAAAACAAACATGGGAAGGTGGCGTGAAAGTTGCCACAGAAAAGAGAAATTTAAATGAAAATGACTGGGAAGACAAGAAAGTTTGGAGATTGGGATGCGGAAGACGTCAACAATGATGTAGAAATCCGCAATATATATATATATATATATATATATATATATTATTTCTTGACTGGGATAGGGGTTGGAATAACTCCAATCTCAGTGCTACGCACAGGTACCACGCTTTAATGGTTAGATTGAAATAAAACCACTTGTATGTACCGCCTGACGTTTCGTATATTTATTTTTATACTTTTTCAAAGGCTATGGACAAAAATTTACAAATAAGCAACGTTGTTATAAAAGTTATTGAAAGTGAAAGTCTTACCTAACAACTTGTGGAACCAAAACACATGTTTTTTAAGGACATGTGACGATATTCAAATTTGAACAAATTCATAAAAAAGGGCAGTAGGCCACCAAGGTTACAGAGCTGGGCTGAACATGAAATAACTACACTTAGTCATACATCTAGCAGGTTACAAATTAAAAATTACTAGCACATTTAAAATTTGATTTACAATAATTTTATTAGCTATTTGGCCAACATGGCCGTCAATTAGATAAAAATCGTGGTATTGAAAATTATTACTAAGCAAGCAGTTCAAATATTACGAGGGACGTTCCAAATGGAAATGACCAATTAGCTTGTGCAATGCAATCTAACATGAGACTAGTCAAAAAAACGACGACAAGGGTTATGTCTGAAGGTTCTAAAAGGTGGAAACTACAAAAAGAGTTCTAATTGAGCACCTAACTTGTAAGTCTACCAGGGGAAAAAAGACAACTGAGAAAATATGGAGAAGAAAAGACCCTAAATAGATCTAAATATAACTAAATTTATTGTGGGACCGTATTTAGTTTATTAAAAATTTATTATTAAAGAAATAGTAATAGAATTGGGGCAGTAAAAAGAAAATATTATAAGATAAAAGTAACTGCCCATTGGGCTTTCTCGGTTGGAGAAATTCTAAGGAGAAATCATTGTTGGACATGGCTAACAAAAGGTGGTAGGGGACACTAAGATGATCAATGTCAGTATTTGAATTTAAGGTATTATTTGGACCAAAAATGTGGCACATTTCGATGAAAGTGCGGTGACTAGAATTTGGTTCAATAGTAATAATTTTTTTATTTTCAAAATCCATACAATGACCAGTGCTGTTGACATGTCCAGCAAGGGCGCAGGCTTTGGGTTTAAGACGAGAGTGGCTTTTATGCTGAATAATTCTTGATTTCAACCTCTGAGAAGTCTGACCAATATACGTAGAAGGACAACCACTACAGTTTATCTGATAGACGGCATTAGGAGTTAGGAGAGCTGGAGTTTTATCCTTTAATTTTGAGAAACAATCTTTTATGATATGATGGTGTTTGTCCGCAATGATAATAATATGATCGAACTTACGAAAAACCTGTTTAATTATATGAGAAAGTCCTTGGACGTAAATGAGACTTTTGTAAAGTGGAGGTTTATCATTTATATTATTATCGGAATTATCTGGTGGAATGATCCTGCCCTTGGGGGTGGAGTATAAGATAGAATTTAATAAAGAAATAGGATAATTATTTAATTTAAGAGTATTAATTAATTTATTGAGGTTAACTGCGTGAAAATCCGGATGCGAGATCGTTAAGATTCTGTGCTTGAGCCCTTTCACTACATTCAACTTATGTCGAATGTTGTGTATAGAATGGAAATTCAGATAACGGCCAGAACTGGTTGGTTTAACATACCAATCCAGTTTAATAGTGTTGGAATTCGTTCTGATGACCAGAGTGTACAGGAAGGGGACCGACCTATCCTTTTCTCTTTCCACTGTAAATTGGATGTGAGGGTTGAAACCATTGAAAACACTCAGTACATTGGTAACGTCGTCGACCGGTACTGCACAAACTAGATCATCAACATACTGGTAAAGAAACGGAAATTGAAAAGCCAGCTTGGGGATGCTTTCCTTTATGATGGTATTGACTATGATTTCGGCCAAAATGGGGGAAAGAGTTGAGCCCATTGGGGATCCAAAGATTTGTTTATAAAAATTATTATTGAAGGAAAAATATGTTGAGTCAAAGATGAATTTAAGAAGGTTATTAAACTGTGATTTGGGTATACTAGTCAGTGGTTCTATTAAGTTCCAATTGGTTTCAACAACCTGTATAACCAAATCTACAGGGATATTGGTAAAAAGAGAGACCACATCTAGTGAAATAATCTCATAATCAGGTGGTAATTGAAAATTATTAAGTTTTTCGCTGAAGGCGAAACTATCTTTGATACAAAAACTATTATATTCATACTAATAAACTCAATAATTTGAGGCTGCCTTTAACACAAACTGTAAATCTAGGCAATTTAAACTAAATATAAGCATACTGCAAAGTTTGGGCCAATTTTCCATAGGGTTTAAGATGTCTTCATATTTTATCTACTATAATAGAATATTTAGAAGTATAATATTGTAGTGTATTAACTCCAAGTATTACGTATCGCCATTAAGGAATAGAGAATAAAATTTGTAACAGACTCGAACTGACCCGCCGTGACTCCGGACTCCGGACAAACACACACTCCGTTACAGTCTAAAATGGCCATTAAGGCACTTAACTAATTTGGAAAGCAACGCTCGCCCCATTTGTCCGGCTAAGAACTCAGTCGGAGGGGGTTCGGTTCGACTCGGCACAGTTTAGGGCCAGATGCTACTACTTGGGGTGTTCGTGATGCCATAGATAATAAGAAAAATAAACGGGCGCCACGGGTGTTTTACTTAACTTAACAGGAAATTGGGGTGTTTTACTTAACTTAACAGGAAATTGGCCAAAATCCGAAATCCAACTGCTGTTGCTTTGCTTCGCTGCCTCTGGGAGACACTCGACAGCTGTAGAAAGTTTCATCTACTTTTGGGCGATCTCCCTGCAGCTGCTTTGCTACTGTACAATAAAAATGCACACGAAGCACAAGAACCAAAGTTCATATAAATGTAAATAAACACAAATGAATAAAGCAAATGAGGTAATTTAAATAACTATGGTCTATTGACTCTAAATATGCACATAAATATTAACATGTATACCAGGGTTGAAATACGGATTAGTAAACGTTCCAAGACACTTCTATAAAGTAAAACAATGATGGAATACCAATTTAGGTTTTCTTTTACTTTAGTTCAAGTTGCTACAGTACGTAACGCTTCTCCAAACTCGAAACGGGCGGTACAGTTCTAATGACACATGATACAGTTTCACATGCAACCTTAAATCAATGTTGCTTAAGGCGCTGAACTTTTAATCAAAAATCACTATAAAAATAACAGTTTACAGTACCTGTCCATAACGCTCCAGCAATGCAGAATCGAATTACGACAGCGGGGAATGTCTCACGATGGGGTTGAATTCGTTGCTGCTCGATGACGTTAACAACTGGGGTGACCAAGACGGACGGCAGGGGTGGCCGACAGTTTTCTGGGACTGATGTGTAGCAGAATAATTACTAGGCAAGATTTGGGAATGGGTCGTAACGACGGGACAACAATAACTCAACAATCATCTTATTTTTATGGGTATTTCGCCACACTACAAAATGAAAAATATTAAAACATGAACGTTTCGGAAGATAAATCTACTTCCGTTATCAACATTAACCAATTAAATTAAAAATCAACAAGAACATAGCTTATTTTATTGGAGCTCTAGCAGAACACGACTACCTACTGACGGGGGCTATTTGATTACATCTTTAAGAATGGATAGCCAACTAGTATTTCAATCAACTGAATGTGTGGGCACACATTCGTCTTTGCTTAGTAAAATATATGCAGTTTCTTTGATTTTACGTCTAGTTGATATGGATTCCTTAAATAAAATCTTTTTGTGTTATGCCAATGTATGTTGTGGTTGTTATTCCAAGCATGTTCTGCTATTTTAGATTTGTCAATCTTGTATTTCTTGACCAAATTTTGGTGTTCTTTAACTCTAACTTCTGAAGGCCTTGATCTTTTACCGATATAGTACTTCCCGTATTCACAAGGAATACTATATATACAATTCGTTGATTGTTGTTCTTCGTTGAACGGTTTCGTTTTTGTAAGGATCGACCGCAAGGTATTCATAGTTTTCAATACCGTCCTAACGTTAAACCTATTTCCAATTCGTCTAATTTTGTCAGACGTGCTTGGATTATAAGGTATAGTAAAGAGTGTTGTATTTTTAAGTATCGTTTTTCTGTACATGAGCGTTGTTGTTTCGTGTATCGAAAATGTTCCGAACAAGAGTCTCGGGATAACCGTTACATTTTAAAACATTCATAATAAATCCTTTTTTGAAAATTTCATTAGTAGAGCAAACAACTTTGGCTCTATCGTAAAGATTTTTTACAACACTTGTCTTTATATTTTTGTGATGATTGGAGTTAAAATGTAAGTACCTATTGGTGTTGGTTTTCTTGCAGTATACTGATGTTTCAGAAATATTTATTGTGCGTGTGATTTTTTAGTTTTTTTTTGTTTAATGATGGAATTGGTGCGTCTGGCTTCGTTTCATTATCGCCAGATAGTGAATATTGGTTTCTTTCTGTTTTAGCTTTTCTATTTTACCCAAAATTTCCGCATCCGTTTGATAGTCATTCACAGACAAGTGTTCTCCAATACACACTAGATTATTCTCGACTTTTTGGGAATAAATGTTAGGTTTGGTTTCTACTTGTTTTTTAGAAAACCGGCTTTTGTAAAACAATTGTTGTAGTTGTTTGCTGCACACTTGCTTTTTACGCTAAAAATAAATTTATAATGACATCCCATACAGTAATGGTTTTATTTAATTGTATTCCAGGGCGGCTGAAGTTTTTTTTCTGTAATGTTGTTTTAGATTATTGATAATTTCCCGATTCACAATTATTTGTAGCTTTGATGTCGTGTTTGGCGAGAATCAAACAAAATAAATAACTGAATGAAGTGCATAGCCCGTTTCTGGATGCAGCAAGCAGTTATCTAGAAAAGAAACACAATTC
>CALNHX010007910.1:0-67695 GCA_940337035.1 Agriotes lineatus | reverse complement strand
AGTCTTTGCATAATTGCTTAGCTGACCTCATTACATACCGCATTAGCAAGGTAAAAAACTCTTGCCCATGGTTTTCCGCAGAGTTGCATCAATTACAGAAATATCGGGACACGTTATACAAAAAGGCTAGATTATCTGCAAATGCAAATGATTGGAAACACTATAAAGAAATTAGAAACAAATATAGCAACTTGATTAAAGAGAAAAAAAATTGCTACTATGAAAATAAAATTACAGAAAGTCAAGGCGACTCAAATAATATGTGGAAAGTTATTAAGCATATCGTTAAAAAGCCGGAAGCAGAGTGTACACCGAAAAACATTGTATTCCAAGGAGTAGAAGTAACCGATTCCAAAGAGATAGCTGAAAATTTTAACCAATACTTCATAAATAGTATTGTCGACATAAATCGTGATATACTAAACACCGATTTTGAAGAGGCATTCATACCTGATCCTGTTAACATCTTTAAATTTAAGGAGATTTCTGTAATCGATCTTGAGAAAACAATTACGAGCATAAAAAGAAAGGGTAGCACGGATGGCATTTCTGTTCAGGTTCTAAGAGATGCATTGCCAATTATAGGAAATCCTCTGGTAAAACTAATAAATGAGTCGTTAAAGAGTGGAATTTTCCCAGATTCCTGGAAGAAACCCAAAGTAATTCCTATCAGAAAAATTGTGGGTACAAAGAAATGTGAAGAACTTAGACCAATTAATACGTTGCCGGTGTACGAACAAATTTTAGAAAAAATTGTCAAAGGCCAATTGCAGGAGTTTATCGAAGCAAATAAGATTATAAGTGGCAAACAATCCGGATTCAGAAGCAAACATTCGTGTGAAACGGCATTAAATCTAGTCCTAGCAAATTGGAAAAGTGAACTTGATCAACAGAAAAGTGTAGTGGGAGTGTTTCTAGATTATAAGCGTGCTTTTGAAACAATCGATAGGGAAAAATTAATTACAAAATTGGACAAATATGGAATACAGGGAATCGAGAAACAATGGTTCGAGAGTTATCTATCTTCGCGAACCCAAACAACTGTGTATAATGAAGAGGAATCGACGGAAATTCTTAACACATTGGGGGTTCCTCAGGGATCCGTATTAGGTCCATTGCTATTTCTACTGTACATCAATGATCTGGAAATAAATATTAAACACTGCTCGGTAAATTTGTTTGCTGACGACACATTAGTTTGGGTAACTGCGGAAAATACTACTGATGCCGTCAACAAAATAAATACAGATCTTGAGATGATATCAAAGTGGTTACAAATAAATAAACTAAAATTAAATATTGCCAAAACAAAGTGCATAATCATATCAAATAAAATTAATAGTGAAAATATAACTGTTAAAGTAAAAATAGACGGTCTAGAAATAGAACAAGTGCCTGAAATTAAATATCTGGGAGTTATTATAGATAATAGACTTACTTTTCGTAGTTATATAAATTTTATCATTAAGAAAGTCGCTAAAAAAATTGGATTTTTGGGGAGAATAGCCAGTAAACTAAGTATTAATGCTAGAATTGTAGTCTATAAAACCATTATTGCGCCACACTTTGATTACTGTGCAAGTATCCTCTTTCTTTGTTATGAATCGGATTTACAAAGGTTGCAAAAACAACAAAACAGAGCGATGCGAAATATTTTACGATGTTCTAAATATACGAATATTAAGTTAATGCTGAATACGTTACAGTGGCTAAGTATCAAACAACGTATTTATTTTAATACGTTGGTTTTGATTTACAAAGCTGTTAATAATTTATTACCAAATTATATGTCGGATCACTTGATACTAAATTCTGACGTTCATCAATATAAAACAAGGAATCGATTTGATTTTAGGCTGCCTAAATTAAATAAAGCGAGTACACAAAATTCTCTGTATTACAAGGGACTAAAAGTCTATAATTCGCTTCCACAAGATGTAAAACAAATGACAAATATTTATAGTTTTAAAAAATATTTAAGCAGCTTTGTTAAACAATACTATTAATTTTAATGTTATTAAGGATAAATAAGTTAAGATATATAATAATAATGATTCTATGTACTAGTATATTATACTAAATAAACTTACTTACTTACTTAAAAAAAAGCAACAAAAGGAAATTTCGATAACCATCGTACAATTATTGTTACACAAAATTCTAAATCTGATCTATTTACTATTAATTAGTTGAACGCTGGCCGATACATCTGTTGTTATCAAATTAATACAATGAAATAAAACTATAGTTACTGCAATTTTGTAAAGCAAGTGATGTGTGCTGAAGGAAAACTACAATGAATTTTAAGCAAAATAATAAGTCGATTCGGCTAACTGCAATATTACGTACGCACAGAGAGCAGTGTAAATGGTTTAGGATGGTGTACAAGCGAATTGATAACGGAACGTTTTTGTGTAGAATGATGGTGGGAATCGGCATGTAGTCTGCGTTATACAGAATGTCCTAGTTTGCCACTGGGTTGGCGAAAGACCTGTACACCTATTACATATTAAAAACTGCATCTTCCTTGCACCAAAGATCACCTCTTAAAAGAAGTTTACAAATCTGCACATTCATTTTCACTCCTCTACATTACAACTCTAAATGCCATAGCTGTACTCATTTTTATGTCCGTTCATAGCTTATCTATCCTAATTCTACATTAAGATCAACCAAATTACTGTCCAAGTACAACAACTTTAAATTTCTACATCCTCGGAAGTCTCAGCTCTGCCAAAAGGCACTATCGTTGTTATATTCTCACATCGAGCTGATATCTTACATGATCAGCTGCTTGGCTTCTTTCCAGTGCACATCTCCATCTTTTTACATGTCAACCCTCTCTTTCTTATTTGCAGTGTGCTTTATTAATTTCTTTTTCTTTCACGTCGTACGGCCGCTTATACATGGCTATGCTACTTCGTCGAACTACCTACCATGTTATGAAAGCGAACAGAAAACGAAGTGCTTTATCCTCACTGTCCAATTTAAAGAAATGTAAATTTAGTCCCATTCTAAAGAGAGCTTCTCAGTGTTAGCTTTATTTATTAATTATGAACCAAATATTATAGCGTTAATGCAAATGCAGTATTATTCAACCGAAAATATCGACAAAGGTGGTTATACCGGTCTTTTAACACAAATATAAAATTAAAATTAGTTGCCGAAGCACAGGCCGATCGTAATATATTAAAACGGATCATTAATTTAATACTAAAAAATGTATCATTCATTCTTTGAAGCAAATAAATGGTTATATTTTGTTATAGAAATCTTATATTTTAAGCGCCGATGCCGGCAGTCCAGGCGTAAGCAGGCGCGCGCACACGCTGCATGAACGGCCTGCATGCTAGCAAGTGGCGCGCGCGCACGAATTGCGAGACCGCATTTGTATTATTAACGCTGGCAAGGCCGGACGTCGGCTGGCCGCCAGCCTAAGCAAGCATTTTTATTGTTAACCGTTACTTTACGCTGGCAGGGCCAGACGTAGGCTGGCCACGAATTCTAGTATTAAAAATATGCTTTGTGCACTTGTACAGTGTATGATTTTAACTGATACTAAATTTTCCGGAAATTTCCCAAACGAATTCTGGTGGGATCGCATGAAGAGACGCTACCGTCTAAATGTATGCTCCTGCTAGTAAAAGCAGTGAGCAAGAAATAGAAGAATTTTTAGGACTTCTAGAGGGAAAAACAAAACCGAATAGAGAGATAACTATACCAATTGACTACATTAATGCTAAAGTGGGGGACAGGCAGAATGATAATCGTCTTAGAATCCTAGCAGGAACATAGGGAATTAGAGAGAGAAACTAAAGACTAATAAATGCCTGCCTTACAATAATCTAACAGTAACAAACGCTGCACACTATCAACAATGCTGTTTAATGCATATGGACAATATATTCTGCAAAGATTCTTAGAAAACTGAAACTATGGCCTAAGACTAATAGGTTTTATGATTAATAACTTATGTTACTCACATCTGCTAAATTGAAAAAATTGATGAAAAGGTTAAAAGTAAAGATGCATGGATTAGATATAGGTAAATTATGAAAAATCTACTGATTATTATAATAGACATAGAAAATTATAACAGACCTAATATCACACGTCAAATAGCCAGAAAAAATACCAAACCTGAAGAGATAGCGACATCATAATCAAAACAAAAAACAAAGAATACATCACAAATTCATTAAAACCCCTCACCACACAAATATTTAACAACTGCTAAATACGTAGGTAGCGGGTAAACACTCCTCTGTGGTCCTGACAGAGGATAGGTTTATCTCAGGGATGCGACCCTGCTAACGCGAGTCTTGGTTCCCTCTCACTTTCTAACATAGAGCGAACCATGTCCAGATCCCTGCATCCTACCCAAACCAACTTATCCCTCCACACATATCCTAACCTATCCTCCAACCCGTTTGGCCAGCGTGGAGGATTAAGGCTAAAAACTCCTCAAAAAGAATGGCGAATTTTGAAAATAATGTAAATAGTCCCCAGGAGGGAAAACCCAAATCCCACCCCTTCAAGAATGCCAAAGTGGGAAACGAAGGGCGGGAAATAGGAGCAGGACCGTACGGATTGAGAAAAAGAAACGCACGAGGGGAAATGCTGGTAAACTTCGCATATGAGAATAAAATGTATATAATCAATAGTTTCTTTAAGAAACCAGATCAAAGACGATAGACTTGGCAGACCCCAGACAAAAGAACGAGAAATGAAATAGATTATGTAATAACAAACAACAAAAACTTTATCCTTGATGTCAGTCGAGTTTCGCCTCTGACGTGGTTGACGTGTTGAGTTACCGTGCTCTTTTTGCTTTTTCCTCCTGATGAAGCCCCTTACGAAGTGGGCGAAACGTTGAGTTCTTATATCTCAATAATAACACGGTCCAATCCCGGAAGTCGTTTTTACTTAATGACAATGGCCGTGAAAGCCTCCGAAATCAAATTGGCTTAAAGATTACTATTACAAAAACAAAATTTGTGACAAACGACACGACTAATAACAGAAACCAAAGTTTAGAACTGGAATAACTACAAGTAGAACGGGCTACTTCATTCATCTACTTGGGCGAGTTTTGGGAAACTACAACAAATATGGAAATCTAAACTACCTAATACCACTAAAGCTAAAGTGTTCAACCAACATGTATTGCCAGTCCTAACATATGGCCTGGAAACGTGGGCCCTAAACAACACCATAAGAGAAAGACTCCAAATAGCACAGAGAGCGATGAAAAGACGTATTTTGGGTGTAAAAACTAACAGACCGAATACGTAATGACGAAATTCCAAGAAAATCTAAACTCACACATGTAATGGAACGGGTCAGCAAGCTGAGATGCAAATAGGTCCACCATCTTTGTTCAAAAGTGTATTAGCTCGGTTCTTAAAAATGACCAAGCTTTCAAAAGAATTTAGTTGCTTTGTTGAAGTTAACGCCTTTACAATTTTTAGGTCATCCTCTTTTATACTATGACCAGTTTCGTAAATATGTTGGGCAATACTCGATTTGTCGAATCTGTTGAATCTAAAATGAGCTAAATACTCTTTAAACCTAGTACCCAAATTACTACGTGTTTGCCCAATATATTTAGAATCGCAATGGGAACATTTAATTTCGTAAATTCCAGATCTCTCTAAAGTCCTCAGTTTGTCTTTTGGATTTCCCAAAAAATTTCTAATATTGTTGTTTGAACCATACACAACTTTAAAATGTTTTCTAGGCCCTTTGTAACCGGGTGAAACGGAATTTTGATGTACTTGAGTCTTTCACTTCTAAGACTGACGA
This sequence comes from Agriotes lineatus, assembly GCA_940337035.1. Taxonomy (NCBI): domain Eukaryota; kingdom Metazoa; phylum Arthropoda; class Insecta; order Coleoptera; family Elateridae; genus Agriotes; species Agriotes lineatus. The sequence continues at coordinate 61,890 of CALNHX010007910.1, read as the reverse complement.
GAGTTGTGGAATTTCGAACGTGCAATTTTGTGTTTGGTTTCCTAATCACGTGCGACTTTCACTCTGATGATGCAAGCTGCAAAGTCTTGCGAAACGTTAGTGAATATGGATGCACAAACGGCAAAACGGCTAAATCTGTCTAAGTATCCTCGCTCTCAAGATACTCAAACAACACGCGCCACCAAAGAGCATGACCATTGCGCGGGTTTTTGCTCGACTTCACACGGTGCAAGGCACATTAAGCCAGAAAATCCTGAGTGTTCATATAAAAATACTACGCGGTCTAAACGGGGTCCCGAGTGGTGTAGCTTGAACAAGCGTCCACGTTCGATCAGCAGAGTTAAGCAACGCTGTCTCTGGTCAGAACTTGGATGGGAGTTCCACGGCTGCATCTCTCGGCGCCTCGTGGTACGGCTATCACGGAAAAAAGTTGGTCCCGGCGGTCATACAACATCATGACAATCGTTAGTGGGGTTGGAAGTCCTCATAACTGCACAGCGACGCCTATAATTGGCCTAACGGCTGTTGGCTGAGTGCGAATTAAATAGATAAATAAACTGAAATTCCATGTTAAGAAGAATAATTCGAGTAACCGCGAAAGCCTCAAACAGTATATAACCGAAAAATTATTTTGAAATTTTGGCAAGTTTCTAAATTTATTTGTTAACCATTTAGATAGAAGGTAATTCGGAGAGTTAATACCAGAAACAATAGGTTTCACCGTTTTACCTGGCTTATGTATCTTACGTAAACAATACATTTTTGGCATTTGTGGATTAGAAGGATGTTATGTTATTTCGACCTCGTTTATTTTATTAAATTTTTACTGGGCACGGCCCTGTACTAGTTATATTTGAATATTTGAAGTCATTTTAGCAAGCTTTCAGATGCCCGTGGCTCATAAATTCCTTTGGTAAGCAATTCTTTAAATATGGCTGCAACCGATAGCTTGCACAAGGCCAACGTGAAGTTTCTTTCCTTGAAATTAGATTGTAAAACAATACCTTTTCTTAGCTTCTTGAATTTCGTCCCTCGCTCGCTGAAAGCGCCGATTTGGCTGTCTAAGTTTCTAGAATCGTCCGTGTCCTTTGTTCCTTGTATCTTTGCAAGGCTGGCAGGTTCTTTGTTCTGCAGGAATTAGATCATTCTGCGCGGGGGTGACCATCGTTTTTACCCGCGAGTTTCTGAATTAATTAGCATCAAGTTGTGAACCAGTTCAGACGTGTGTGATTTTAGTGCCCCGACCACGACTACGTGATCGTTGTAATTTCGTTCTTAATAATTTTTGTGGTCATCACGCAATTGAATTTTAAAGTTAGTTCTGCTTGAGTCCTCAAAGCAGCCACCTCGTTAAGTAATCTAGAAGTCCCCGCGGGGCGAGTGTGTGGGTTTAGGCCGACGCAGTTTTTGGGCGGGCGTTTTGGTTATGTTTACTTCAGCCCCGGAGTCGCGGGTGAAGTTAATTTGCACCCTGTTGCACATCTAATACAATACGTCCTTATGAAGCCTAAGTGATTTCTCATAGTGAGTGGGAAACGTTCTGCATTTGCAAATTCTGCTACGTCCAGCCAAACTTGAAGTATTTTCTTCGTTCCCCGGGAACCGTCGCTTTCGCTCCAAATCAATCAACGTTCTCTTTTGGCCGCGGGCCACTGCTTCCGCTCAACCCTTGGAACAACCCTGTTCTTCGCTACGAGGGCGCCTACCACTCCCAGCGTCCAGCCAAGCAACACGGAGGTCTGGATTCAAAACATTACCATGCTTGGGCTAAGGTAACCTTTTAAATGTAATTGCTGCGCTTAATCAAGTGCCGGGTGAAGTGTTGTCGATTGCTTTATTGTGTGTTGTCCGGTATTCACAAACATTGCGTACTCCCGTTTGATTTAATTATTTGATTTGATTGTTGTGGGCAGGAGCTTCTCTTCTGTTATTATTTCATTTTGACTACTCTGTAAACTTGTATAGAATAAGATAACTCTTGCTTAGGATCCCCTTTTAGTCTCAGTTAGGGTGTATTGATGTATGAAGTTTGAGTTCACCCTTGGGTGATTTATTAAATGTAAATTTCTGTCAACCCTAGTCTAGTTATTTGTTGCAATTTAGACACCTTTGGTCTTCAACTAAGGACGGTAAAAGCCGAGTGTAAATCAATGTAAAGCCAAAGCATGCTTTTTGAATTACGTAAGCCCTTAAGATTTGGGCTATTAGTAGTGTTTCTAACCCTTCAGATGGGTGGCCTTCGTAGGTAAGTCAATATAATTCTACGGCCACCCTACGCTGGACTCTGACGACTCGTGGAACTTGGCGAGTGACGCTGGAGTGGATCACCGAGGACCTGGGGAAACCTCCCCACAGCTTCCGTGAATGTTTCTTGCTTCGAGGATTTTGAGTAAAGCTATAGGGTAACCGTCGGTTGTAAGTGAGCTTTCGAACCACTCCTTTATGATTGAGCTAAGCCGAGGGTAACAGGAACGCCTCCATCTGCTCTGACATATTTTAAGATCTGTGTTATCGTAAAAACCGCCGAACCCTTTACTTTTTTTCCCTGATTTAATAGCTAGTGCAGTCAATGTCAATTAAAGTAAATTATCGTGTAACAAGGAGTCAGCTTATATCTAAGGGCTGGAGTAATAAGTGTGGGACAGAACTTTTACACATCTTGTATTTTAATAAACATTCTCCTTAGGAGAAACTTTTTTAATGCTCTGTAGGGTCCATTGTTAAGCAATGTATCTGCTCCATCAAAATAGCCCTGTTTATCTAAAATAACAATCTTATTACATTTGCCAGCCTTTAGATAAAAAGATGCTTTGTTGCGCAATCCCTTAATAAGTTCATGGTCTTTTTTAATCGATTCAGTGGTTTTACCTTTTCTATCTTTTAGGTTTTCCGAAATTTTAATTTTGCTAGCTCTTCTAATGAATTCTTTAGACTCTTTGTCTGAGTGGCAATTGAACTTTCCATACCGGCAAATATATCTTCTAAATGTGGTTTAGTATGACCTAAATTGAATTTTAAACCCCTATTTAAAAAAGCCAATTCGTCCTTATTAAAGGATTCTGAAGACTCGTTTTTAACACTTAAATCCTTATCAACTACTTGGGCAATTTTCAAAGATGTGGCATTTTTATCCAAATTTTCTTGTGAATATCATTAATTTCAAATATACGTCTTTGAAAATTGTTCCATTCTTGAAATTGGTATTCAGATAAATTGAATTTGAGGGCCACATGCAATTTATACATCTCCAAGTCAAGTCTGCTTCTTTTGCTTTACAGATATTAAATTTCCATGTCAAACCATTTTCTTTTAGCAAATTGTTACAGTATCAAACTGATTTATCGACACTCGCTACTGTGTGAGTGCCAAATAACTAGACAAGTCCGGGAAACGTGCATGCTCACCCTGGAAATCGTAAGAACAGGCTAAAGGCCTCAGCTAAGATACGCTCAGGGAGAGGGCGGGGTCCTAAAACGAGACCACACAGGGCAAGCGTGTTGATTTATATATAAAATGTTACCGAATAAATGGGCGCCACAAGGTCCAACTCAAGGCGACCCACGCTTAACCGAACCTTTAAAGACAAACGGGGTAGGATTCCCGAATATTGACTCTGGGGAACAACAGTGTAGCGACAGCGTGCCGACCTACCTGCATCACTCAAGAACAGCTCCCCAGGTCTCGCTTTACATCGATCTTGACATAGAGACGGGATTACCTTGTAAACAAACATGCACACAAAAAAGGTACGACAATTATAATAAACCACTCTATTAGGCCAAAACCCTGGCCGACAAAAAAGGCCAACGTAATCGGCTCACACAATGTTACAGGTACAGTGGCAGAACAGTCTTATCCTAAAAGGACTACATAAGAACCCCAGCTGGGAACGCCCTAGCTAACATCAGAACTCACCTAAAGACAGGCGAAATCAAGAATGCGCGCCCAATGCTTCAGTCAAATACTAATAGCCCAATCTACTTAGCTGAGCTCGCAAACGTGAATAGCAGAAATGAACACACTCTACTTTATTCAGTGTACAAAGATTAATTGCAACAGTGGGCGCGATATGCTTGGATTAGTTACAGATAACGACCCTGCTTGATTAAGTTCGGTCAAGTGAAATGCAAAACGTCAACTGTAATTTAGCAGCGTATTTAATGAGTTATACGCTAATGAAGTGTCTGAATGAAAGCACACAGTGCGGCGTTTAAATGTAATTTGGCGGCGTACTTAATGAGTTGTACGTTAATGAAATGTCAGAATGAACGCACACAGTGCGGCGTTTAAACGTAATATAACCGCGCATTTACTTAGTTGCACACAAAAATGAAGTGTAAAATACCTTGTTTTAAGCAGCTCGGCACTGGGGAAAAACATCGGAATGCTGCAAACGGCGGCGACCTGTCACTACAGCTGTCAATCATTAGACTTGGGGGGGGCGGTGTAATTCAAAAATATCCAGAGAATTCCACCATCTCGGCGATCACACGCCTAGGGAGCCGTTGAATTAGGCTACTCGCATAAATAATCCCATTTCAAGAAAACGGACCTCACAACGGTACACACCACTCACAACGCCTATTCGTCACCGTCTGCCTCGAAGAAACCACAATAAACAATGTCTAAAACTTTGCTGCAACAGCACAAAAAGGAATATCAAAATACCAAAACACGCTATGTCGACTATCCGCGGGGTGAATACTTTCGCAGCCGACGCCAAGCTCTCCAAACCGACGCGCTCTAACGCCCCAAAGGTGACCAATCACAGCGCAGGCCGCGTCACACCCGCCAAACGCGTGATCGCACGCAAGCGACAGAGGTAGAAGCTATACTATCTGCTCTCACGGGCTAAATTTTAATTACCTTGAAAATAGACGCTCTTACGACGGATGGGGCATGCAGCTGCATGAAGCAACGACGTAAAGATTGGAGCGGTGTGCTAGACCTTAAAATTAAGTCAAAAGCCACGCTCGTATCCGATTCTTGTTTGATGCGAAAAAAACTGAGGCATTATGCCACAAGTTACGACTGTCCCAAAACTATGCGAAATGGTTAAATAGCTATCGGAATTGCAGAGAAATAAAATAGCCTGACAACATGTTATAACTGAATTACTCTTTCTACAATTGGCACTAATGTTTAATGTTAATAAAATTTGGAAAAACACCATGGATTTTACAGTCTTTTAGAAATTTAATATCGACCTGCAAATTCTTAACTTTAGAACTTAGCTTATGAGACCTGTTCATCCCTTGTGGTCGGGTAGCCATCTTGAATAAAACTCTGCTGGAGCCTGAAAATTTTAAAATATTTGAAAATATCATAAATTCGTTAAAACCCCTCACCACACAAATACTTCAGAACTGCTAAATACGTATTTCGACAGCCAAGCTGTCATCATCAGTAGCTGCGGCCACGCCCTCCGGGTCAGACAGTATAAATAGCTGTAAAATGGGCGGGATCGCCCACTTCCATTTGTGATTCGGCCACGAGCATATTGTGCCACTGTGTAAGTTTTTTCGTAGCTACTGATGATGACAGCTTGACTGTCGAAATACGTATTTAGCATTTGATAAATATTTGTGTGGTAAGGGGTTTTAACGAATTTGTGATGTTTTCTAACCATAGGCTCCAGCAGTGTTTTATTAAAGAATACATATTTACTGTTCTCTATAATAATACATGGTGTAGTCTTGGACAATAAAAGCACTAGATATTAGAAGAGTCTTACGTATTCCTCGGACCGATAGAGAAACATTAAATCAGTTCTTAGAAAAATATAGGAATGGCAACACCCCTCTCAGAGTGTTTATTTGCGTATATTAATGTTTTTTAATACATATTGAAAACCGGATAATAATTTAAAAAGACTCGTAATACAGGATAAAATGAAAAGAACAAAACTAAGAAGAGGATCGCCTAAACGATATGATGGTGGGACCAAGTTAAGCAACTTACCGCATCTGCAGTTCACCAAGCCACTCAACAAGGCCGAGATAGACAAGATGGAGGTGAATATAAATATATAAATGTTATATTTACTTTAAAACAGCTGTCTTGTAGGTTTAGTTAATTACGATTTTTGGAAATATAATTATACAGGCAGTGTTGTAAAATCCAAGTGTATTTACGTTACATACGTTTCGTTATAAGCCAAATTCTTTCAACATATTAACATTTATCTAAAAAAATACATTACTTAATAAATTGATCAGGTTTTAATTGTCCCATATCAATTGCAAAACTGAGTATAATATCAAACACCTACCAATTCATCTTCTATACAGGGCATCTAAAATTACTAAAACCTTCAGAATGGTTTAATACATTTTGTAAGAAGAATAAAGCGTTGTATATATAATAATATATTTTATTCCACTGCGGGTTGTCTCTTATTCCTATTTAGTTTCTGCTGAATTTCAGAAAACGTTTTCCCTTTGGTTTCGGGCAGTATAAAGAAAGAAAATAAAGCTCCCATAATGCAGACTCCTGCAAACATCCAAAACATGGTGTGTCTTCCCCATGCAGAAGAAATCGGCCCAAAAAATTTTACTACCAGGAATCCTAGGACGGCACCGTAGAAAGTACCCACGGACACTGCTACTCCTTTGATGTTAGTTGCGAACAGTTCTCCCAACAGCACGTATGGCAACGTGAATATGCCTATTGCGTTCATCACCAGGTACAGCACTAACGCTGTGGTTGGTAGCCATGAGACGTTCCTGACATCGGCATGCACTACGTCTTGAAGATAGAAGTAGACTCCTTCAGCTATTAAGGCGACCGCACAGCCAACGCAAGATATACAGAGAAGGGGCTTGCGCCCCATTTTGTCCACTAATACACCAGCGAGCAGACCTTAAAGAACATAGTTTTATTAAAGTCAGTGCGTAATTCATTACTATTACCTGCTGGTATTTGTATAGAACCACATATTATACTTGATATCTCTGGGGTAATACTGCTACCACTTGCTGCAATTATCGTTTGTATATAAGCGTCGATTGCGTTCATTCCACTGAGCTGTTGCAGAGTTTTTATACCTAAAATTCTATGCGTAATGCTTCAGTTGGCATCTTATTTTAATTGCTATTTAAACCGCTAAGTGTGTCACTAACCGAACAGTATAATTAAGGATTTCCTGTATTCCTGCTTTTTGAACAACTCCTTGAGAGTGGATTTATTCTTCATATCAGATTCCACAGTGTCTCTGATTTCCTTCATCCTGCTCATAATGACCTTCTGGTCGACATTTTTTTTAGCTAGCTTAATCAGGTTGGCTTCTGCATAAACCGTGTTGCCATCTTTGACCAGGTAGTAGGGAGACTCGGGCATGAAAAAGAAGAGCACTGCGAATATGAACGGAAATGCGCCACAACTTAACGTCAGGGCCGAATACGAGATAAAAGGACCGACGCTCAACACATACAAGCTTCCTGTAAGTTTCAGAATGTTGAATGCGGTTCCTAGTTTACCTCTAATGTCCTTATCTGCTATTTCTCCAATGTAGATTGGAACAATCTTGAACAGAAGAAAGAACGCTTTAGTTATTGTTAGGTAAGTAAAATTCCTAAGAACAGACATATCATTACATTCATTAGAAACGCAAGTAGCTTTTTGAAACCTTATTATAAATAGTTCTAAGATTATGTATATATTTTGGAAAATAATCTTTGCCGTAGGATGCATCCCAGTTTGGATTTTAATTTTGCGTGTTTGCTTCTCTTGAACGTTTAAGCATACGAACGCCACTATTTCTTCACCTTGGGTACCTTTTCTACTACCGCGTGATCTACACTATCGAGAATAAGCTTTATTACAATTTTAGCTTGCAGTTAAAGAAGAGGAAGTTGAAAAACCTTCAAAACTGAAACGAACTAAATTTATGCTTCCAAATACATCCACATGTATGAATATAAGAGAGCAGGAAAGTAAATCCAGTTTAATAATAGTTTACCACAATGAAAGAGGTAGATATAACTGAAAAACGTTTTGCATTTGTACGGTTATTACACCAGCAGCATATGCATTTCCTAGCAATATTCTAATCATCACTGATCTATGATAATACTATACTTATCAACAGAAGCATCCTCATATCAATCGTGAACCGGTTTTATTAGATTAGAAAGGTTAAGCGTTCTGTCAATAGTTTCAGAATATCGCTAAAAAGCATAATCTCTAAATTATCTATCTAGAATTGCGATATGATTTAATTTGTGTAGATAAAGCAAAGAGGATACCCAAAGACTGGCAAACAGAATGATAATTTCACTATATGACATATGAGACAAAGTGAAGTTTGACAACTTCAGGGGAATTTCGCTGCGTAACATCTTAAACAAATTATTGGAAAACATTTTGGGGAATAGACTAAGAACTAGTTTAGAGGCATATTTTATGGAGATCTAAGCAGAAACTAGACAGAGTTTTTGCCTAAGAGAGATCAGCCAAAATACAATTAAACAAAACCGAAAGCTGTACAGCTGCCTCATCGATCTAGAAAAAACGTTCGTCAGTGTGGTACCGTAAACTGTAGTATCTCAGAGTGCGTTAACACGACATAAATAGTCATTTGGAAACCAGACGAGACTCTAGCTTTATATTGGCAGCGCTTATTTGTTGGCAGCCGCTAAAAACTGCCTTGAACAATTTTAAAAGGTGTGCAAAGACACAAATAATTTCAAAACAACTAAAAAAATTGGAAATAATTATTTCAGCACGAGGCGAATTATTGCTGACGTAGCGTTAGCAAGGCAATAGTAAAAAGTGGAGATATTGATGTACAAAATTTACTCTTAAACAATATTGTGTCTGCCACGAGTGGAAACTCGGTTGTTCCACCACTCAGCGATTTGCTGACCTCGTTAACGCTCCGGTTAACAAACATTCGTCTCATGCTAGAATAACCTTCATCTCCACATTTGGTAGACAAATAACTCTTTTGTACGTAATTGAGCTTATAATACACTGTATTATTGTTAATATCCCCAACTAATTTTCAGATTTTGATCAGTACAGACACTTTCAACAAAGCCAAGAGATAAGTACTTTAATAATAAAGTTTTGGAAATTCCAACTGGGCCGAAAAATTTGCGAATACGAGTACGAGTATTTTACTTTTCCCAATTTATTAGGTGGTCTACATTGAATTTGGAATACACAGGGGGCTACACAAAACTTTACAAACTATTGGAGTCGATGGATTACAGATATAAAAAAATTATTTAAAAAATACATGATTGATTCAAAATCTCTGTTGGCAAGCAAACTCAAATTCTTAAAAAAATATTTGATATATGCTGATGGCGAGAAGGGAGTGACTTGTATTTACCTGGATAAAGCCTGGATGTATCACGACGGAAGCATGATACGAATGTGGTTGGAAGATGATGATAGGTGTACTAGTAACAAGAGATTGAAATCAGAAGGTAAGAAATTCACAGTGCTTCATGCAGGTTATTGTGGTGGTTTCTTAGCGAGCTGTGACCTTCTTTTCGACTCAAAAACTAAACATCGAGATTACCACAAAAATATGAACAACGCATTTAAAAACAATGGGTAGAAAATCAATTGGTATCCGCTCGAACTAGAATTGGGAGTAAATGTGTTATCGTTATGGATAATGCTCCTTATCACTCAGTGTTGTTAGACAAGGGATCTTGGGAGTAAATGTGTTATCGTTATGGATAATGCTCCTTATCACTCAGTGTTGTTAGACAAGGGATCAACTACTAATTCAAATAAACAAATTCTCCAGATTCGGCTGCATAAAAACAAAATTAATTTTGAAAAAACAATTAAAAAACAACTTTGGAATCCAATTAAAACCAACCTAAATAATTTCTAAAAGCGCACTCCAACTTTATATCCCGAATCCGGAGCAAGTTGAACATTGTACCGCCAGATGCAAGCACATAAAGCACCAGCCTCGACACTGCAAGGTAAAACGAGGTTAACGATAATACATACATGCATACATAATTTCTAAAAAAAATATAAAATTGAGGAGATTCTAAACCAAAACCACATCAATGTATTTTATTATATATACAACCCTACTGAATCTATATGAGAATTCTATAAAAAATATACCGGGTGAGTTCTTTTCAAACGTTTAGCATGGGAATTGTAACAAGGATTTTTACCTAGCCCTACACTTTACTGTACTATTACTTTATATTGCCCTGGGTCGCTAGCTTGTTCAGTCGGTGAAGTATGGGACTCTATTAATATCGTCAGTGCAGATAAAGGCCAGCTAATATTGTTTGGAGTTGCTCGTTGTCACCTGGAATGTTGTACTGTCACATTCAAACACTATCAGCAAGAAAAACTCAACAGTTTACATAAACACATATATAATCTGTAAGAAAAACGCAAACACAAATACATATAAAAATACACAACAAAACGGTGAAAATGCTTTAAATAGATCGCTAACGTTCAGCTAGCAACGCAAAGTCAAATACCACGAAATGTAATGGAATTCCGCGCACAAATAAACTAGGCGAAATTGTCCATTCTATAAATGCGCTATATTATGGACGCCGAGTCAGCAAATGACGCGATAACAGCGTACTGGTTGCAGGTGCTTCTCCGTTATCTGGGCCACAAACACACTGCCCACGATTTCGCAATTATTCATTAAAACAATTGCCAAAAATGTTGTGACGGCTTCTTTAATTCGCATCACAATTTCATGTAATAGCTAACCTTGTTTTAAGATTTCTGCCAAATAGCTGGGAACAGCGCTGTGTGCCTCCTTGGGGCCAAAATTGCAGCTTCAAGCGGTGTCGAATGAGAAGACCCCGGTAGGCTTCCAAGATGATATTTCACTCTTATAAACTGCACCTCAGCTGGAGATGCAACAGCATCGGCCGCTTGCAAACGCAAACCTCCACAGACATTAGAAAAGGCACTTTTTAAATCAGGCCTCGCGTCCTTGGAATTTCTAGGATGCGACCTGTCAACAGCTAGCGGGTCGTTTTTTGACTGACTCTCTGCGCTCAATTTCACACTCTCGCGTCGGCGTCGTTCAAATTCTAAATCCGCTGGCAATTCTTCTGCACCCTGCCAACTCGCGTATATTCATAATGCTTGACCGCGTAATACAGCGCCACTTCTTATACTACGTGCTACATAATAACACATACGGTTAAGCTTTATTACAAAAAGTGTATATACGAAAAAGGTATGAACTATATGAATACAGGTGGCACGAATTGGCCCGTTTCAGGATCTCGGATAGTATTGGATATGAGAGACGGTTAAATAGGGAAAGTAGTGCACTTTTACAAGCATGCTAAAATGCTGTTTTTTTTTCAGAAAATATCTGTGGCTTACTAGATATTTGACAAAAACTCAAATTTCTAATTTTCCTTAAATTAATCTAGCGCTCATATTATTGACTTTAGAAAAAAAGAGTTTTAGATATTTTTAAGTTTAAAAGCGTGGAATAATTCAGCAGCTTGTCATTTTCGAGTTATGATCTAAAGTTGTATTTTTTTAAATGAACACAATAGTTGATTATGACATTATCAAAAAGGTAATTTTTTGCTTGGTATGATTATTTTTAAAAATAAAGAAGTTGTGCTGCTTTTAATTTTTATTCCCTAAACAGCTATAGTTGGCCGCATGGTAGAGCAATCAAATGACTGGACGTTTATTTTATAACGCTCTTTAATCCCTTTGATGTTTTTTGCTGATTCTTAGTTTATTTGCTATTATGGCATTTCTAAATAAAGAAACACATGATGTGTTTGAATGTTATATTCATTGTGCTAAAAACTCAGCAAAGCTGCCAAACAGTATTTTTATCAATATCTTGATAGTCGGCAACCTTCCTTGCCTACTATTAAACGACTTTACGATCATTTGGGAGAATATTTTTTATTCTATTTTGGTACTCAGCCAACAGCCGTTAGGCCAATTATGGGCGTCGCTGTACATTTTATAGGGATTTCCAACCCCACTAACAACTGTCATGATGTTATTATGACATCCGGGACCAACTATTTCCGTGATATCTGTATCACGAGGCGCCGAGAGAAGCAGCTATGGAACTCCCATCCAAGTTCTGACCAGAAAGAGTGTTGATTAACTCTACTGATCGAGCGTAGACGCTTGTTCAAGCTACACCACCATATATGGTTCATTTACTAAGCCACTCGTCAATTATATAAACAATAAAGCAAAATAAATAAATGTAGTGGCAAGATATGCCCACTTTACTTTAAGTTGGCAGTAATACTAACGCCGTCTTCCTATGAGGTCGTGGAGCGTAGCAATATGTTGTTTAGAGAATAATTTTGATGTAGGCGTTTCTTCCTAAATGGAGTACGCTGCGCTTATTAGAAGTCAGTGCCAGGATCCGGTCTTTACACCATGTCTCTAACCTTCTACAAAGAAGTGCGATTCGCAGCCCTTACGGATATATTAGAAAGGGGTTAAAATTTGGGTTTTGTCATTTTACTGAACACCGGTAAGGGATATTACAACACAATTTAGTAGAGTTTTTCTACCAATGAGAAGGCTTATTTTCGAAATGTTTTAATTTTTAGGTATTACTTTACGGGATTAAAACGTTTCGATGAATAAGGAGTTGGTTACAAAAAAATGCAGTGGAAAAAAGTATTATGCGTTGCTTAAGGCCTTGCCTACAAATTAAAAGCATTTTGTTCAGAAGGCTTTTCGTTGATAGGAAACATCTACCAATTTTCAATTTAATATCCTTTATCAGTTTTCAATAAAATGGCAAAAACAGCATTTAAACCCCTTCTAATTTCTTCTTAAGGATTGAGAATCGAGCTTACACATATTGGTTAATTTTTCCTATTTTGAGCTTCTGAACACACCATCAAAATATTTCCCTTTTCTTCCAAACCACCCTGCATAGCTAGTGAACAACATCGGTCCCAACACTGATCCTTTAGGGACAGATTTGTGCCCTTGTACAGATGCGCATATAGATACCAATATACTACAGTTTAACAAGTTGACTGGACTAATGAATTTGATTAAACATCTACAATTTTATGTAAAATTTGGGTTTATATAATTTATACATTGAATGGACTGGACGAATGTCCACGCCACGCCGATCATAAAGATAGACGAACCTGATATCCACAGACAGATACAGAATCGTACCGCTTTTAAATTGCTTACATAATATGCATCCCCGCAGAGTTAAATTTAATAGATAACCTACAAGTAGGTCACGTTCGATCACGAATTCTTTCATGAACGCTTCTTTAAGGAATTACGTCACATATTCTCTCCAAAATAGACCACCACGCTGAATTCCAGTCGTATCCATCTGAGATTAGCCAGAATGTTTTCAGAATGTTCCGCAAACATATCATCCACAAGAAGATAAGATCCCAAATAACACTAAAAGAAGGTTACAGCGAAAAGCAATGTAGACTACAATTCTGTAAGTAAGATGATCTCCTACCAAAGCTCTGCCTTTTTCGACATGATAAAGTTGCAACCAAACGAAGTCCACAAGATACGTGGTTTAGCTTCGAATGTTATAATTTCCTCACCAAAACATCTAAGATGTAACAAAGCTTTTATACTTATAGCATCGCAACCCCAAGGATGGCTTAGAAACTGTACCTTAGTTACACACAAAATTCATAATGCCATGCCGACAAGGAGGAAAAGCTAGCTTCGTGTAGCCGAAATGAACAATTTAAATGTCTTATTATTTTTATAGCATCTGTGTATTGTTTCATATAATCGAAAGATCAGATCTTGTTGATCGACCCGGAATAAAACCCTGATGATTGTCATAGGATATTTGATTGCATTGAAAGAACTCGCTAAGCTTGTGAACAATAACCTTTTTCGTGCTCTTACATGCTACATATGTTTGGCAAACAGCAGCCACTACATGTTTCAAACACAAAGATGAACGTAAAGGTACTCAGATATCACCGAGTGGTAAAACTGTCACCGCCATAGAATACGTGTTGATAGATTACAGGCATTACACAGCTGTAGTAGGTGCCAGAAAAACAAAACGGGCCAATATCGACTCAGGCCACCGAGCAAAAATATTCAAAGCAAAAAAAAAACACAAGTAAATAAAGAAAAACTCTTACTGTAACAATCATTTGCCCCAGCTAGCTTCCACTCGAAACAAGAGCGGTTTGAGGCACTTGAAATGGGTTTGCTCTACTTCAAAATAGGTATACGTCAAAAATTAACTAGAGTGAGGGTGCTACAGGGTTAAAATCAAAGTCCAGGTCTTCACGACGCTTCGAACCTTGACATCGGTCACCATTGTGGCCATATTATGCACATTACAAATAAAAAACGATATGGTTATAATATAACTAATTAAATTTACAAACAGAGAATTCATTCCAACATAAATTATATTAATTCCTTGTAATGTCACCACGGCTTGTAGTTAATTACAGCTCGCATTGTATTTGTCATGGAAGTTAGAAAATTTTTGATGTATTCAGGAACGAAGTTATATTTCTCCTTATATTAAACTGAGTGGCAATAGCTCTTATTGGCACTCCTTTCATTACCCTATCGACAATTCTGCCTTTTTCGAAATCATTCAAATGATGGGGCAGGTTTCCAAACGACCAATTTTTGGCGTTCGATGACAGCAAAAAATGTGAAACTTAATTTAAATGCACGGGTTACTAAGGTATTATTCTAATAGTTGCGTTTACATTGGGAAAAATTATCGTGCTCGATTTTTCCCAATGTAAACTCAACTTTTAGAATAATACCTTAGTAACCTGTACTTGTTTTTAATCTAACGAACCTGGTCTTATTTATATCACAATAGTTCGAAGCTAAACAGTTTAATAAACTCATAAATTTATTTCCAATAGGTTTTTCATTTTAACCAGATTTTGCTTAAATCGGAACTGACCTATTCCAAACTAGATTATAGAACTTATGAGTATTGACTAGACTCTAAAACCTCATTTTGTCTAGCGAAAATGTAATTCTCTTAGTCTGTCAACAGCCCTGATTATGTTTTATTTTCTTCTGCCGCACCAGACAGCATCTGCAATGATTTAACTTGACCTAAGAAGAATATGCGTTACCAGTTACAATTACGCTCACCACAGTGTGGCCTGATGTATAATATTCGCATCATACCATACAAATAATTTTAATTTGTTCAATATTACTGTAAAACCTGTCTAAATTAATTAATTTCATGGTTAAAATTTGAACAAGGGCTTTATAGTGGTGCTTTATAAATTCAACAACTGAATCCTTACAGCTTTTAGAGTAGAAAATGTATCGTTTCAAAGACGTAAGTAGAAAACATAATTCAACTGTTTCTAGTAATCTACTAGTATTAATGTTACCGCTATTTACTGACGAGATACGTTTTCTTACCGCCATGGCACTTGCTGCTCCTATCCCAGCTGTAAGTCGAGCAACTATCAGAACCCATACGGATTTTGCAAATACACATACGATCCATGGTATGACCATTGGTATGGCGCAAAGCAGTAACGCGGTTCTACGGCCAATTCGGTCCACAAATAGCAGAGTTAAAGGGCTTCCTGGTACAGCGCCAAGTAAGAAACTGGACGCGATCCAAGATCCTTGTTCCTATTTAATGCAAAATGTAAATTAATTTTTTTAAATAGTACATCGGTTATAATATAAATTTTAGTTTACAGCTGACAAAATTAATGAAAGTAAGTTTTGGGAAAGTTTGCAGCTAATTAATACATTTCAATAAAAAGTCAAAGCAGTGTAATAGTTAAACGTAAATATATTTCAACCAACAATGTGGTCTTCTTCAGTATGGGAAAATTATCTGCAATACAATACGGTACACGTTAGGTTAATGAGATTATAAATATTTGAACATTTTTCTACGTCTTACCATTATAAAATTAATTCCGGAATGTTTTTAATTGATAATATTTACTACATCAAAAATGTTACTCGAATAACACTATGGAATCGGGGTCCATTAAGTAAGGTAAGCAGTAAAACATAAAAATTGTTTTAAAGAGTTTGGAAAGTTACGTCTGAATAATTAGTGAATTGATGTAAATGTGTTAAACTCTGTAATATATAATAGTTTACATTAGGTTAACGAATCTTTCAAAACTTGTGCATCTTACCAGTATAAGTTAATATCATAAATTTGTAATTGAAATTGCCCATAACCTCACTAAAGTTATTCAAATATCAGGCAGGAATAAAAAACACAAGTTTTAAGAGGCTCAAAGAAGAGCGTAATTTGTACAAACAGAAATTTGGTGGATATTAAAAATCTGTAATATAAAAAAGTTTCACATTAGGTTAATTTGACCTTTTATTGAAATGTATTAATTAGCTGCAAACTTTCCCAAAACTTACTTTCATCAATTATAATACCGATTATTATGTTTAACATGGTACAAGTCTTTGCAGACTGTGTCTTTGACCAAGTGGTTTATGGTTGCTTACCAATCACCTAGCGCCATATCTGCCTAATTTCAACTTATAACTGATTTAGTTGCGAGGAAATCACTTTTTATGAGTTATGCGTAATACTGAAGAGAAACTTCAAGACATAATAAATATACTGTGAGATTGTGGTCTCTTCCATACTACAATACAAAACTGTTTTTGAATTTAGCTGTGGTCTAGACCTTTGTTAGAAGCAAAGTAGATCAACTGCTGTTTGAAAACGGTATTCATGTGTATTTTGACACCCACCTGTATAGTATTTATTATTAGAAAAAAACTTGAAATACAAACGGTGTATAGTTTTATCCAGACCATAAGATTTTGATACCTGATAGAACAAAAAAAATCCTACAATACTCAAATAGCGCCTATATCAGTTTTATTTTAAATGAATCACCGTATATATTTTTAAAAATCTTTGAAGAATCCGTTTTTCCAATTTCAAATATATATGTCGTCAAAAGCGGTTTTGAAATATTCACATTTAAATATACACTATAAGATTGAATATCTAAGTTGCCATGAAAACCCATGCATTCATACGTGAAACGGCAATCTGGTAGACTTAAGTGCATGGTAGTGTAGGTTTGAATTTTCACGTTTTGTATTATTAATTAGCCTTAGGCGTTCTAATCTAGTATAACACAGAGCACGAATCCTACCCCGCTCCCTGAGCCAATTGTGAAGCGTAATTACAAATGTACAGCGATAAACGGGCAACATGGGGAATTTCAACTTAAGATCTTTCACGGGGGACAGATCAGATGTCATCGGGCGTTTTCTCGACTAACACTCGGTAAACTACTCCTCGTCCATTGTGCATAATCGTCTACGGCGAAATAACTAGAAGTGGCTTAATAGGCCTTGTAATATTGTAAGTTTGCTGGATAGGGTTGTATGCAAGCAAGTATTGTTTGCATATTCAGTTAATACCATTTTCATCGTGTACAGGATGCGTACACAAATTAAGAAATGGCCACGAATATACATGACGTTCATTGTGGGTACGTCACGTTAGCCGTCATCGCGCTACCAGAGTAGCAGGCAGGGATTTCCTCGCATTGTGTGTGGTAAATTTCCACGCATCACCGTCTCGGATCGATGGTCCAATACAAAGCTACGTTATAGTCCTCATGCCCCAATTTTCAGGTAACTTACAACCTACAGGAAGTGGTTGTAGCTTCAACCATAAGCGGTCTGTACAGCTATGAGTAGCTTACGCTAAAAATAATGCGCTTACACATTTGAATCGCGCCGGGTTTTTATGCGTGCAACAATTTTATGTATGTTTAAATGTGTGTAAATGTAAATGCAAAAACACCCAAGCGCTATCACCCGTAGAATGTCCATTCGTATGATGTTTAAGAATGTCCAGTCATTTTAGGTTTTAATCCTAGTATTTTCTTTGGTGTTTTTATGTGTGTTTTAAGGTCAATGTATTTGTGTAAGCAAATTGACCTCGCTTATACATATGTTTAAAATCAGTTTCAGCTCGATAACACTACAGGCGTACACCACTTTCCTATTTTTGGCAAATACCACAACTGGATATTTAAAAGGCTTTCATGCCTACCAAGGGTAAACTTGGTAAACAAACAGGGCAAATAAGTGAAACATTCCAAATAAGAAGAATAGCACATAGTTCGTTTATGCCTTGCTAATAACAAATAATGATGGTAAAGTTTTGAATATTTAAATAATAATTTTAACAAATGTGCGCTCATTATACAGGGTGTCGGAAAAAGGATTCAGTGTTTTAAGACTCGATTCCTGTTCGATACTTAGGGGGGCGGGGGGTCATATAAACATTTTATTATAAATCTCGCCGAATTGCATCCTCCTTCAGCGGATGGTTATATTAAACAATTTTATTGGACAAGAATTTGACTATACACAAATGTGTAAGTATCAAACAGCTTTATCTCTTTAAAATGTTTGTAGCACTTTCAGTTTTTTTGTCAAATGTATATTTTTTATAATAAAGTTGTTAGCTTTAGGAAAAACTAAAGAAGCTAACAATTATTCAAATAAATCAGGTTTTTTAGTATATATCTCTTTCTAATCAAATTCTTGTTTTTTAAAAAGTTCCTATAAGCTTAGTAACTTCAACTCCTTAAAGTAATTTTTTTAAATTTAAAAACATTTACTGAATAAATTTGCTATTGGTAAAACATATCTGATAATTTTCAATTTAATACCCTCTTCCAGTTTTCAATAAGATCACAAAAACCTAATTTTAACCGCCTTCTTTAGGAGGGTATAACTCAGAGGAAAATTATTTAAAAAAATTATATTAAAAACCTCCAGAATTTTCGGTAACTAATTGCCTCTTTAACTATTTCAATATTTTTCAGCACCCTGTTTACATTTGGAATCGAGAAACAAGCTATTTATGTTTTTTTAAATATGGTATGTGTTGCATTAAGAAACCGATGTTGGTGCTATCTTGTCATGCTCAGATTCTGGTGGTGGAAGTAAGACCCGTTTATATTTGAAGTTCTCTTTATCTCTAATTTTAAGCCCTATAGATAGACGTCAAAATATATGTCAACACCCTGTACACAAGAATCCGTGTTAATGATATTTTATTTATAGGAGGTCGACTGACAGTAACAGACATGCTAGAAATTACAAAGCTTTTAAGAAGACATAATTAAGACCATATCAGTACTAATCCAGTCAAATGGTAGAAAATAGGGGAAAGTTCTGGTGGAGTTTTAATATTTGGTTCTTATATACTTTTTGGATTGCTGTACACAAATATCAGGTTCTCCAACAAAAATTTTGACCGGAAACATGTTTTTTTAAGCAACAACGGTGTAAAAACCGATTTTTTTAGTATTTCTAAAAAATAGGGGAAAGTTTTGGTGGAGTTTTTATATTTGGTTTCTATATGTGTTTTAGGTCGCTGTACACAAATATCAGGTTTTCCAACAAGAATTTTGACCGTAAATACGTTTTTTAAGCAAAAAAATTGTAAAAAAAAGGTTTTGTTTAGTTTTTCAAAAAAACTATCCAATTTCGTAAATGTTGAACTTATATGAAATGAAAGAGGATAATATTTCATTTTATGTACTAGAGGTTTTTTCGCCGATCAATCGCTCATTCGCGAAGTTAGGTGTTAAAAGCAAAAAAAGGGGATTATTCCAATTTATTTCAAAGTAACTCGAAAACTATCCATTTATCGTAAATCTAAATTGGTATATGAATTGAATCTTCGTAAATGAAATGTTGGCAAACCTGATATTCGCGTACAGCGACCCAAGGACAAAATATCAAAACTCCAAGATTTTCCCCAATTTTCTACCATTTGACTGCACTATAATTTCGCGGCGATCTCGCAGCTGAACGATTGTTCGGAAAAAAAACCTCGCGTATATAAAATGTAGGAAATTTTATTCTCTTTTGTTTCATATAGGTTCAAGAGTTACGAAATTGGGTAGTTTTCGAGTAATTTTAGAAAAACTTAAAAACATTTTTACACCGTTTTTGCTTAAGAAAATGTGTTTCCGGCCAAAATTCTTCTTGGCAAACCAACACTATCTAAACTCCACCAAAACTTTCCCTTATTTTTTACCATTTGACTGGACTATAACTACGCGGCGCTGTCGCGGCTGAACGATTGGTCGCAGAAAAAACTTCAAGTACATAAAATGTAGGAAATTTTATCTTCTTTAATTTCATATAGGTTCAACATTTACGAAAAATGGATAGCTTTCGGTTAACTTTACAAAAACTTTAAAAAATCGGGTTTTTACAGTTGTTGCTTAAAAAGTGTTTCCGGTCAAAATGTTTGTTGGCAAACCTGATATTCATGTACAGCGACCCAAAAACATATAAGAACCAAATATCAACACTCCACCAAAACTTTCCCCTATTCACCCTTCTTGAGCACCATTTAACTGGACTATACTATTTTATTATCGCCATACAAATATTACAATTTTTAGTTACAGTGCAGTCAGTAAAAAATATTAAAAAACTACCTCTGTAATTGTTGTTCCAATGGGAGAATCATTAGATATAAGTTTCGGTAGGGAAGGCGAAGCCCAAGAGGAGTACATAGCAGCACTTGCTATTGACAGGGTAGCTGCAAAAAGGTTTAATTAATATATTCTTGACATATCAACATCTTAGAATTAGCATAAATAATAATATTTAGAATCTAGTTGACTGCCAAAAATTTAAATTTACTCTAATTGTCATCATTAAGCAGTAACAGGGTAGTTTTTACTCTCGGGATGCAATGACTTAAATTAGCGAAGTTTTCTAATCAATGAAATTGTTTTCTTCTGCCGAGAGTTAATACAGCTACAGTAAAATTTCCCTAATAAAATGCAAGCTTCCATTTTTGAAGAACTGAAAGAACTAATATTCCATTAGAAGGACTAATGCCCCATGTCAAAGGATATTGCAGCATTTACCAAAAGAAACCATTGAATCTTGCTCAATGATAATAAGCAGCTGACTTAGCTATTAAGCAAACGTTTATCTGTATTACAAAACTGGGAGAAAAATAGAAATACCGTTCTTATAGGTCCAAGCGTCTAAGGTTAAACTAGATTTTTTTTATACGGCTAGCTGCAAGTACGAAACCTAACAAAGCCACTCACTGGCCGCATCATATTTTTATGTATGATAACTTTCCAGCAACCACAACCACCAAAATTAATTGTTTAGCCATGCACAACTTTGCCCCGGCTAGGTTTAATCGAGACACGGATGGGTTTTATACTCGATAGGTTGTAGGTAGATGATGCTCAGAATTGCTCGGTGGCGCCAGGCATTTTTTTTGACGTAAAGTACACGATAGATTTCTTAAAATACTAAATAGTGGTCAACCATTTTCTCGGAAGATGTGTTCAATGGCTCCTCTCCACAATGACTTACCTTTGGTCTATACTTGTGCGCCTTCTTCTAGTCGCATTACAACGAAAGACATTGAACCCCAGTAAAACAATCGCGAATATTTTAAAAACCTTTATTGATCGTTTTAAATCTCAATGTGTACACATGGGCACACCATATTAAAATCTACCGTACGAAGCATCACCGTGAATACAATCTAACTCTAACTTAATGTTAACCAGCAATTGCCAACAAAATCCGCTAATAAGCGAGTGTCCCGATAGGACAATTATTTAATTATGTTATAACTTCTAAAACGTTAGCAGTCTAATTTTATATGACCGGATGACTTCACAAATGCAACGCAACTTTCGTGAACGCACAAAGTTTCATGCAAATGACCAATAACATCTACCTTAGCCACTTGCAAAACGCTGCTGTTGATGGAAAGGTTCACGCTGGAAAGCGTCTTCACACACCGAAGGAGAAAATAAAATTTAAGCGGGGATGAAATATGGCAACCCGTCTCTGTAAAGCCCGTGACAACAACGTAGTTCCACAAGGACTACTTCTATCAGTTTCGATAAACAACCAACGAGCAGCCCGGATTGCGAGAAGAGCGAGCGCAGCACTAATTAGAGAACGAATTAACTATCACCGGTTCTCTAAACAACAACTTAAAGTGCAAATCGAAGACACAGTCAGTAAAGAAGACTTTGTGAGGATAGACGCGGTTACAAAGTTAAGTTACAATAAGGCTCGGGAAAAACAAAAACAGGTACACCTACGAAAGCTGGATCAATTAATCAAGAACAAAAAACCAGCAAAAACTAGAGGAAAGATCGTCATAAATATATCCAGCAGACAGCTGGACGAAACTGAAAAGACGGTACTAGAGAAGGGACTAAACTATGCGGTAACGCCAAGGTATATTCCGAAATTCGCTGTCATAACAGCCGGAAACAATAGCGTGAAACGTGGCGTCGCGAGATGCCTATATAGCCGAGCCAAGACCATATGCTCGGAGGAAGAAGACCTCAAACGGGAAATTGAGATAATCATAGAAATTCTACAAGCTAATGGCTACCCAAAAAGAACTATAAACCAAACGCTAAAAGAGATGAACAGAAATACACCACCGGCAGGGGATGAGAAAACGGAGCCAACAACCACGGCCGTAATACCATAGATGAGAGGAGTTTCCGACAAACTGAGAAGAATCGGTAACAGATTCAATATAAGAACTGCCTTCAAGTCCACAACAACTCTAAGAGGCATGATGAGGCATACCAAGCCTCATAACGAAGATCAGAGTTCAAAGAACTGTATCTACAGCGTATCGTGCGAGTGTGGAAGACAATACATGGGGGAAACACAACAACCCCTACGAGTGAGATTATCGGAACACCGCAAAAATTTTAGAATGGGCGAAACCATCAAATCCAAGATCGCAGAACACGTCTGGAACGAAGACGCAACTTAAAGTAACATCTTGGTGACCGGATTACACTGGAAGAAGCGGGGACGGTGATTTAACAAATAAAAACCCTCCTGAAGAACAAGGTGTTTTCTAAGTAAGTGTAGAAAATTGCCTTGCATGTTCCTTGGCGTATTCTAAGACAAATAGTTCCTACCAACGTGGATTCGCAAGTTCTCCGTTTTCTAAATTCGAGAGAAAAAATCGTAAATTAGAAAAATGAAACTAGGTGCTACCAAAATTTGTTTGTTTATTGAATTATAAATGCATCAAATTATGAGAAAACTAAGTTTTCAGGAAATAGGTGAATTAGGGAAATTGTTGGAAATTACCACCTTCCGACATAATGCACTCCTCAGTTGTTCGTATAGGACGAACGGAATTACGTACACGATCAAAAATACCTGGTATAATAACGAAAAATATGCATCACTTGGTTTAGTTTTTGTATTTTTTACACGAAACAGCAAAAAACGTCGCATTTTAACAAAGAACCCAAGAAGCGTTTTTCGTAGGCTGTGGTCTGGTGACCCATGACATCCGCCAGCTACAGAAAAATCCTTGAACAATATCAGCTATTCTACACAAGTTTCCTGGATCTGAAAACGGCGTTTGGCAGAGTACATCGTGAGAATAGCCCTAACGAGAAGTGCTGGGGCTCTGTGTATGTAACGACAACTAAGCTGATCTGGGCATGTGCTTAAGATGTCTGCAATTAGGTTTTGAAGAAAGTATTGTACTCAACTACTGTACAGTAAACATAATATTGACGGCAAATCTTCAGATATAAAGATATAATAAGCAGGCACATGACACGCACGATCTGCTATCTCTACTGGCGTCTGGAAACATGAGGCAATCAGTCGCATTGGTGAAAACACTAATTGGCAATTTCGAATGTTTGCTCGTCTGCGACCTCGACAGGTCTGTTTTTGATGTTTTCGGGCGGCGCGAGGGGTTGGCACATAGCGCGAGCGCGTTCTATCATATACGTTATTAGACAGTCGTGTGAGCTGGGTATGTTCTGGGCATTTTGTAGTTTATGTGCGTATTTCATGTTCCTTACCTGCTAATTTTCTTGGTATATCGACTTATATTGAATATAAAATTCAGGGTCAATGTGAACAATTTCGAGAGCCTAGGCTATTATCTCGTTATTCTGTGTGCCGGTATATCCTGCTTGCGCATCAGTAACAGGACTGCTTTCTTTCTCCCTATCTCTCTCCCACTCCCTCACCCCCTTAATTAAATACAACAAAAACTATCCACTACAATGACACAATATCCGCCTGCGCTAATACCTGCTAAATGAATCTCTGTCACCAAAAAGGGGTAGCTTGGGAGTATACGCTCGCGACCGCTTAGACGCAGATGGGAGTGGGTCCCAAAGAACAAATTATCTGATATTTCAGGTTTCGGAAGGGCGCCCCGCCATTGTCCAGCTTCAGTTTTATTACTCCCAGATGAAACGTGTAACGGCGAACCTAAATAGCTCAATAAAGAAAAACAGAGACTCGATGCAGCAGTAAATAAAAGCCAGAGAACATTACTACACATACAATAACCACAGTGGTTCCATAATATTTGAA
Source organism: Agriotes lineatus (assembly GCA_940337035.1). Taxonomy (NCBI): domain Eukaryota; kingdom Metazoa; phylum Arthropoda; class Insecta; order Coleoptera; family Elateridae; genus Agriotes; species Agriotes lineatus. Next base: position 37,518 of record CALNHX010007910.1, on the reverse strand, counting down.
GCAGCCTGTACAAATGGGTTAAGGACAAATATGCAATGCAGTTAAATAAAGTATACAGCCCGATTTAATATAAATACATGATAAAATGTAATTATGATTTTGGTTTTAATTAGGACCCCAATTTTTAATTACAATAGTTAAATAAAATAACATATAAGTGAATATGTAAATACAGAACATGTAAATAAGTCCTCAAACGTCGCGTTCTGGCACACGACAAGTGAACGAGCGCCTTGCATTTGCTGCTCTATTATTAAGCGCGTTCTACATCTGGTGGACGTACCCTTTAGACAGATCTGTGTAAATGTGGCGCTTCCAGAAGCCAAATAGGCCTGTAAATGAGCCGAACCTGTGACAGTATTAACTAGGTTCAAGTCACAGTAGTACAATAAAGAAATATTTAAATGTTAAAACACAATTGACAGTGTCAAAATAAGCAAGAAAGGATCTGTCAATAAAGTCAAATTAGAGTTTACACTACAACCCATAAAAGTAGTAGGGATACTTCACTTCTACGACAAAATGACCTCACTTGACCCCAAACCAATTTTTGGGAGTCTGACAGTGGGCCACCAATTTTGGGTGTCTGACAGTGGGCCACTTCAAGGTCACCGATTGCTAACATACAGTATGCGTCATAATAAACGTCCCTAATGACTTAAATCGTTCAACCCTTACCTCGCGGCGCGGGGCGGGGGAGTGGGGGAAGGGGGAAAGGTGGTTCGCTACGGGTTCTGGATATAAATGTCAAAGTTCACATCGCGCGGGGCAGAGCCCTAGATTCGTAATATTGCGTCAGCCGCCGGGGCCCCCATGTTCAAGTATATATTTTCGGGTAAGATATTGCGTAACATGTTCTGGATATTGCGCAACACCAACCCGGAGGGGCAGAGCTCCAGCCGCCGGGGGCTCGCCTCAGGTTTTTTGTATATTTAAGGCTAATTTATTCGAGCGCTGCGGTTAACTGTCAATTTTTGATGAGCGTGGGAACCGCAAAGGTGTCATCTTCATTATCTTGAGTGTCATCTTCATAAAGCCAAATGTCAAAGTTGATCTGTCCGCCGGGGCCTCCATGCACAAGTTAGAGGCCGGAGAACGCCTCAGCCGCCGGACCCGGGGGCAAAGCCCCAGCAGCCGGGGCCCCCTTGAACAAGTTAGAGGATGGAGAAAGTGTCAAAATGAAAAGGGGTTGTATCTCGTAAACGGGTGGGAAACATGAAAAACGGGTGAAAAAATGGCACCCCCACACTACATGTTAACCCCCATCTGGAAATGAAGCCATCTATAACATATTAAAAATTGAAAGTGCCCTTATGACAATTTTTGTAAAATTATATTTTCGAGCCGCAAGGACTGATAAACAGCCGAATGTCGGGTGGCTGAACACTAAAAGGGGTTGTATCTCGTAAACGGGTGGGAAAAATGAAAAACGGGTGAAAAAATGGCACCCCCACACTACTTGTTAACCCCCATCTGGAAATGAAGCCATCTATTAATATATTAAAAATTGAAAGTGCCCTTATGACAATTTTTGTAAATTATATTTTGGAGCTGCAAGAACTGATAAACAGCCGAATGTCGGGTGACTCAACACTAAAAGGGGTTGTATTTCGTAAACGGGTGGGAAAAATGAAAAACGGGTGAAAAAATGGCACCCCCACACTACTTGTTGACCCCCATCTGGAAATGAAGCCATCTATTAATATATTAAAAATTGAAAGTGCCCTTATGACAATTTTTGTAAATTATATTTTGGAGCTGCAAGAACTGATAAACAGCCGAATGTCGAGTGGCTGAACACTAAAAGGGGTTGTATCTCGTAAACGGGTGGGAAGAATGAAAAACGGGTGAAAAAATGGCACCCCCACACTACTTGTTAACCCCCATCTGGAAATGAAGCCATCTATTAATATATTAAAAATTGAAAGTGCCCTTATGACAATTTTTGTAAATTATATTTTGGAGCTGCAAGAACTGATAAACAGCCGAATGTCGGGTGACTCAACACTAAAAGGGGTTGTATCTCGTAAACGGGTGGGAAAAATGAAAAACGGGTGAAAAAATGGCACCCCCACACTACTTGTTAACTCCCATCTGGAAATGAAGCCATGTATATATATTAAAAATTGAAAGTGCTTTTATGGCAATTTTTGAAGCTGCAAGAACTGATAAACAGAACATAATTAATTGGGAAACAACATTCTTGAACTTGTGACATTATCGTTTTGCTACATGTATTAATTAATATAAATAACAGTTATGTCGGCGCGCACACGTTTAATACAATTTTAAACGCCTGCCTATTGAGGCCTAGTTTTTTTACAGGTTAATTTGTCGTAACCTAAATCATTCAACCCTTATCTTGTTGCACGGAGTGGGAGGAGTCGGCGCCCAGGAATCTGTGAGTAAGCCACATCAACATATTTTTATGGACACCCGGGGTACTCATATATTTTATATTCAAACCTGCTAGATGAAAGCGATCACTCCTATGCCGACAATAAAATTATCTAATTAATAACAGTTATAGGAGCGTCAATGTCACAAAACATTTAGCCTTAATTACAATTATTACGGAGCGCATAAAAATATAGCAGATGTAATTAATGTTCGCGAATATGCATGCAATGCGGTGAAAGTGTAAACTTGAACTGACCCCGGCAAAAATCGAATGTCGCGCTACGCTAACTTGCAAATATGTTTTTCAATTAGGCGCTAGTTATTATATATTTTGTTTTACGTATTTTCGATATGCGCTTTAATCTTGTGTTTCTAAAGAGATTATTCACTGAGTGCTTTGTACAGTAAATATAAATTCATACTAGATGCATGTAATCCGCGCTCAAAAATGCCATTTACATTTACATATAAAGTTGTTTTATTCCATTATATAATGATATGATACACGTTTAACAAAGCGCAATAACAAATCGGTCTGGAATGATATAAACAAGCGGGTCAACCAATTTTTAAAATAAATATTTTTAAAAGTTGCCGGTTTTTATTACAGCTTATACTTCGAAGCATCAACGAAAATTTTTTCGTTTTTACCTGGTAATAAGCGCAATGGTGGTGTATTTTTAGCCCGCTAGTAACATACATTTAATGTTGTATAATATAATTTCAAAGAATCCTTGAAATAATAGGTTCATCGAAGAATGCACACCAATTAAATCAAATACGAGACGCATACCGCAGTAAACGTCTACTTAAATTAATAATTTAAAGGGGCTGTTATCTTAAAATGTACTGCTCGGGTTTGCTTATTTTAATAGTGTTAAATTAAAAGCAGGCGCAAATTGTTAAAGTTAGTAGACATGTTTTAACTAAAAAAATATAAAACCTAAACTCATTTATTTATTTATTTATTTATTTAAAGTAGGTACACATAACAGACTGATGACAAGGGCATACATAAATTTTAAAAAAGCAAATGAATCAGTCATCAATCCAAACCGCAGTGTACACAGCTTGTTAATAAAAAAAAGGAAACAATTTACATATTATAAAAATATACATCAACTGTACAGTGGGAGTACATTACTAGCCTAGTTTTTCGTTTAACAGACGGGAGTTATGTAATTGGCGTTTATATGTATCTAAATTACTATTAAACAGGTCCACATCTCTGTAGTTAGCAAAAAGCAAGTTAAAGGATCTACACATTCTGTATAAAGGGTTGTTATACGTAACATTATTCGTACATGTCGGGATGTCAAATACCATACGATTCCGCGTACGAGATAAGGTATTAAGTGAAATATCTGACAGAAGTGAGGTATGGGCACTATTATTTAAAATTCTATGCAGATAAATCATTATGCGTCCTAAAGCGGCAGTGGTGCAATTTCTCTCGTATTGACACTCCTGCAACTGATCTTGAGCTCACAATATTACCTTTCTAATTTAAGGCGGTTTATATCGCACTTGACCTTCAACTCATAGGACAGGTGCACACTTTCGCTGCATTACGTGTTCGAGAATGTTAATTTCATAATTATATTAAAACAGGGGCATTATAAACAAAACCTACTATGTAAAGCAATAAAATTAAAACACGAGATAAAGATGGGGAAAAAATTTGCTACAAAGATTTCTGCAGTTTATATCCGTAGGTGTGCAAATACGGCAAGTTTCCAGTTGACCACCCGGATGTACACGTGTGTTCATAAAAATGGAATACACTTACTGTTGCACTGATGTGAAAAGTCGTATTATTCACATTATTAAATACATTTTTTATACAATATCCTTATTTAACCATTTTCTTTTAACTTAATACAACAAACAATTTCACTTTATCGATGTTTCAAGCCAACCGGTATTACAAAAATCAGTTCAACAGCAAGTGTATTCCATTTTTTATGAGCACAAGTGTACATGTGGGAAAATTGCCCGCAACAACTCGAACAGGGAGCAGAGGGGCTAATTCAGTGTATTATATTGATACCTCAAGATTTATATCATCCCTGTTTTACCAATAAAAGAAAATAAAAAATTGCTGTTCTCTCTCTCTCTGTCATACATGCCCTGTAAACTCCAATCAAGGGATATGTACTCGCACTGAAAACGAGAGAGCGGGCACATGGGTCATAGATGAGGTTAGGGCGGCTCTCAGCAAAGGATATCGCATCTTAAAAATTCAAGAAATATGGAAATATACGGTATGAACGCGTCTGTTTACAGAATTTATAGTCACATTTCTGAAAATTAAACAAGAGGCATCAGGATGACCTCAAGGCTGTGCAACTGAAGAACAGAAGCAGCAATATATAGACGATTATTTTCGAATCGAAAGTATACGACTGGCCCCGACTAAAATAGAAAGAAACCCTAGTTTACGCTTCTTGGCTAAACTTATGCTGAATTCGTTCTGGGGTAAGTTTGGTCAGCGGGAAAATCAGCCCAAGACAGAAATAATTACAGAGCCTGCTGAATTGTACTCGCTCCTAACCAACCCAGAAATCAATATCTGACATTTAAATCCTGTTAATGAAGAAACTATAATTGTTAATTGGGTACACAAAGAGCAAGCATCTGAGCCCCTATTGACTGTGAATGTGGCGATATCCTGTTTCACGACTGCGCTGTATAACGAGATGGAAAAATTGGAGGGAGAGGGTTTTGTACGGAGATACTGATTCACTCCAGTACATATCCAAGGAAAATCACTATGAACCCCCATCGGGGAACTTCCTATGTGAAATAACCGATGCGCTAGAGGAATATGGACCAGGAAGTTATATAACTAATTTTGTAACAGAGGGACCTAAAACATACGCCTATGCGGTTTATTCGCCAGAAACAAAATATATGCAGAGATTTGTAAATTTAAAGGTATTACCTTATCGCAGAAAAATCTTGAAAAAGTTAATATGTGTGTTTTAGAAGATCTAATAATAAATATGGGTAAAGACGACAAGGAGGTAATTCTGTTTAATAAAAACATTCGTACAACTATGAACCATACGATAGTAACAAAAGACGAATTTAAAAACCTCTAAATTACATTTAATAAACGCAGAATCATAGAAAATTACGATTCTGTGCCCTATGGGTACACCAAAAGATCAAAACTTGTTTAAACATAGTACCCCATGTTAGAAGTACTGATAGCCTCCAGAATATTTTGACAGTTCGCATGTTAGCAGGTTAACAGTTCGAAGCAGTTAACCATACGCTATATGAAAAACATTTAAAAACAGTGTTAAATTAGCCTAATATAACAGATAGCTACAGCTATATGGCACAGCCAGCTGTCATATACAGATATAATCAACAGGTCAGAAAATGTTTCGAACAGGTCTGGAGCAACCGCCACTCAGTCCAACACAATCCCTTTGCATGTATCACGCAGTTGTATATGACACTAGAAAAATCTATCATATTTAAATAAGAGGGTGCGCGAGTGTGTCGTTAACCTAAGAATCGCCTAGGTTTCTACAAGTTACTAAATTTACTATCTATCCAGCGTAAAAATATAGGAAATGTACGCCGCAGTGTCAAGTTCAATATGACCTACATTATGCGCATAAAATTAGAAAGGTTTGCTTAATTATTATTGCGCCAATTTGCATAAGTATTTTATTTTAAATATGATTTTCTTCTTTGGAACAAGTTAATAGCATCGGATTTTTAGAAATCAAACCAGTTTTCAGAATAAGTGAAAAACATAGCCTAATCCCTGTGCCAATGCATGTATGTAATCAAGTCACCGTTGATACATCAAAATATAAATAATTTTAAAAATGCGTCAAGTTGTTTGAATTATTATGGTGATTAAATCATCCTGAATTACATTTCTCGTCGACATTTTAACCATTTTGACATGGTTCCTACCAGTATATACCGGCACATATTCCCTGTATTCAATTAAAAAGTACACATCAAAGCATTGCGAGTATTTGCTGTGCAAACACTTATACCACAAACCTGGTTATCCGAAAGTAAACACAGTTCTAGGCCAAGGTAATATAATTGAGATAAACGCTGTACTTAATACGTACTCCGGTCGGGCATACATCTTTTAATCACTATATGTTATATAAACGAAAGACATTTATGATAGATATGTGTTTCGTTTGTGTAAAACCTGAATATTTAGCAGTTTAGTTAATACTTTTATTTTTAACAATAATACATGTATGTTTTAACCAAAAAATACAATTATATTTTCAATATTGTTCGCTGTTAGGGTTATGACGCGTGTTTGTGTTCATAAAACAGTTGCTCAAAAATATTTAAACATGACAGACAGACTGTGATTGCTATTCAACATTCCCTCTATTATGCGCCTTCTCTTTTTGTTCTTGACGCTTCAGTTCTTTGATAATCCGTGCTGAGGCATTAGATGCAAGAACCGGGGCCCTAGCGTATGCGGTTCACCTGTTGCAAGAGTTTTTCTTTATTAGGGCCGGGCAACGCACGTCGAACGCGAGCGGCCGTTGGGAGATTGATTTTTGTAATACCGGTTGGCTTGAAACATCGATAAAGTGAAATTGTTTGTTGTATTAAGTTAAAAGAAAATGGTTAAATAAGGATATTGTATAAAAAATGTATTTAATAATGTGAATAATACGACTTTTCACATCAGTGCAACAGTAAGTGTATTCCATTTTTATGAACACACGTGTACATCCGGGTGGTCAACTGGAAACTTGCCGTATTTGCACACCTACGGATATAAACTGCAGAAATCTTTGTAGCAAATTTTTTCCCCATCTTTATCTCGTGTTTTAATTTTATTGCTTTACATAGTAGGTTTTGTTTATAATGCCCCTGTTTTAATATAATTATGAAATTAACATTCTCGAACACGTAATGCAGCGAAAGTGTGCACCTGTCCTATGAGTTGAAGGTCAAGTGCGATATAAACCGCCTTAAATTAGAAAGGTAATATTGTGAGCTCAAGATCAGTTGCAGGAGTGTCAATACGAGAGAAATTGCACCACTGCCGCTTTAGGACGCATAATGATTTATCTGCATAGAATTTTAAATAATAGTGCCCATACCTCACTTCTGTCAGATATTTCACTTAATACCTTATCTCGTACGCGGAATCGTATGGTATTTGACATCCCGACATGTACGAATGTTACGTATAACAACCCTTTATACAGAATGTGTAGATCCTTTAACTTGCTTTTTGCTAACTACAGAGATGTGGACCTGTTTAATAGTAATTTAGATACATATAAACGCCAATTACATAACTCCCGTCTGTTAAACGAAAAACTAGGCTAGTAATGTACTCCCACTGTACAGTTGATGTATATTTTTATAATATGTAAATTGTTTCCTTTTTTTTATTAACAAGCTGTGTACACTGCGGTTTGGATTGATGACTGATTCATTTGCTTTTTTAAAATTTATGTATGCCCTTGTCATCAGTCTGTTATGTGTACCTACTTTAAATAAATAAATAAATAAATAAATGAGTTTAGGTTTTATATTTTTTTAGTTAAAACGTGTCTACTAACTTTAACAATTTGCGCCTGCTTTTAATTTAATACTATTAAAATAAGCAAACCCGAGCAGTACATTTTAAGATAACAGCCCCTTTAAATTATTAATTTAAGTAGACGTTTACTGCGGTATGCGTCTCGTATTTGATTTAATTGGTGTGCATTCTTCGATGAACCTATTATTTCAAGGATTCTTTGAAATTATATTATACAACATTAAATGTATGTTACTAGCGGGCTAAAAACACACCACCATTGCGCTTTATTACCAGGTAAAAACGAAAAATTTTTCGTTGATGCTCCGAAGTATAAGCTGTAATAAAAAACGGCAACTTTTAAAAATATTTATTTTAAAAATTGGTTGACCCGCTTGTTTATATCATTCCAGACCGATTTGTTATTGCGCTTTGTTAAACGTGTATCATATCATTATATAATGGAATAAAACAACTTTATATGTAAATGTAAATGGCATTTTTGAGCGCGGATTACATGCATCTAGTATGAATTTATATTTACTGTACAAAGCACTCAGTGAATAATCTCTTTAGAAACACAAGATTAAAGCGCATATCGAAAATACGTAAAACAAAATATATAATAACTAGCGCCTAATTGAAAAACATATTTGCAAGTTAGCGTAGCGCGACATTCGATTTTTGCCGGGGTCAGTTCAAGTTTACACTTTCACCGCATTGCATGCATATTCGCGAACATTAATTACATCTGCTATATTTTTATGCGCTCCGTAATAATTGTAATTAAGGCTAAATGTTTTGTGACATTGACGCTCCTATAACTGTTATTAATTAGATAATTTTATTGTCGGCATAGGAGTGATCGCTTTCATCTAGCAGGTTTGAATATAAAATATATGAGTACCCCGGTGTCCATAAAAATATGTTGATGTGGCTTACTCACAGATTCCTGGGCGCCGACTCCTCCCACTCCGTGCAACAAGATAAGGGTTGAATGATTTAGGTTACGACAAATTAACCTGTAAAAAAACTAGGCCTCAATAGGCAGGCGTTTAAAATTGTATTAAACGTGTGCGCGCCGACATAACTGTTATTTATATTAATTAATACATGTAGCAAAACGATAATGTCACAAGTTCAAGAATGTTGTTTCCCAATTAATTATGTTCTGTTTATCAGTTCTTGCAGCTTCAAAAATTGCCATAAAAGCACTTTCAATTTTTAATATATCATACATGGCTTCATTTCCAGATGGGGGTTAACAAGTAGTGTGGGGGTGCCATTTTTTCACCCGTTTTTCATTTTTCCCACCCGTTTACGAGATACAACCCCTTTTAGTGTTGAGTCACCCGACATTCGGCTGTTTATCAGTTCTTGCAGCTCCAAAATATAATTTACAAAAATTGTCATAAGGGCACTTTCAATCTTTAATATATTAATAGATGGCTTCATTTCCAGATGGGGGTTAACAAGTAGTGTGGGGGTGCCATTTTTTCACCCATTTTTCATTTTTCCCACCCGTTTACGAGATACAACCCCTTTTAGTGTTCAGCCACTCGACATTCGGCTGTTTATCAGTTCTTGCAGCTCCAAAATATAATTTACAAAAATTGTCATAAGGGCACTTTCAATTTTTAATATATTAATAGATGGCTTCATTTCCAGATGGGGGTCAACAAGTAGTGTGGGGGTGCCATTTTTTCACCCGTTTTTAATTTTTCCCACCCGTTTACGAAATACAACCCCTTTTAGTGTTGAGTCACCCGACATTCGGCTGTTTATCAGTTCTTGCAGCTCCAAAATATAATTTACAAAAATTGTCAGAAGGGCACTTTCAATTTTTAATATATTAATAGATGGCTTCATTTCCAGATGGGGGTTAACAAGTAGTGTGGGGGTGCCATTTTTTCACCCATTTTTCATTTTTCCCACCCGTTTACGAGATACAACCCCTTTTAGTGTTCAGCCACTCGACATTCGGCTGTTTATCAGTTCTTGCAGCTCCAAAATATAATTTACAAAAATTGTCATAAGGGCACTTTCAATTTTTAATATATTAATAGATGGCTTCATTTCCAGATGGGGGTCAACAAGTAGTGTGGGGGTGCCATTTTTTCACCCGTTTTTAATTTTTCCCACCCGTTTACGAAATACAACCCCTTTTAGTGTTGAGTCACCCGACATTCGGCTGTTTATCAGTTCTTGCAGCTCCAAAATATAATTTACAAAAATTGTCAGAAGGGCACTTTCAATTTTTAATATGTTATAGATGGCTTCATTTCCAGATGGGGGTTAACATGTAGTGTGGGGGTGCCATTTTTTCACCCGTTTTTCATGTTTCCCACCCGTTTACGAGATACAACCCCTTTTCATTTTGACACTTTCTCCATCCTCTAACTTGTTCAAGGGGGTCCCGGCTGCTGGGGCTTTGCCCCCGGGTCCGGCGGCTGAGGCGTTCTCCGGCCTCTAACTTGTGCATGGAGGCCCCGGCGGACAGATCAACTTTGACATTTGGCTTTATGAAGATGACACCTAAGATAATGAAGATGACACCTTTGCGGTTTCACTTCCGGTTCCCACGCTCATCAAAATTTGTCAGTTAGCCACGGCGCTATTTTTACGTTAAGGAATAGATTAGCCTTAAATTTGCATTGCCCCCCGGGGTCTGACAGACTCCGATGAACTTTGACATTTGGCTTTAAAAAATTTACCCGAAAATATATACTTGGACATGGGGCCCCGGAGTTGATGTTTAGGGGATGTTATTCACATCTAACGACTTATGAAACCGGTTTCCACAATGGCAAGATGACACTCGAGATAATGAAGATGACACCTTTGCGTCCTCTCTGCCCCCTGGGGTTGAAGTAACCTTGAAACTTCCTCCGCTCTTGCATTTTTATGTTATGCAGATAGAGATACCTATAGAAACCTATGTGTTAGAGAGAGAAAGATGGATTTTGTAGAAACCTATGTGTTAGAGAGAGAAAGATAGATTTTTGGAGTCTGACAGACTCCGATGAACTTTGACATTTGGCAGTATGAAGATGACACTCAAGATAATGAAGATGACACCCTTGCGGTTCCCACGCTCATCAAAAATTGACAGTTAACCGCAGCGCTGGAATAAATTAGCCTTAAATATACAAAAAACCTGAGGCGAGCCCCCGGCGGCTGGAGCTCTGCCCCTCCGGGTTGGTGTTGCGCAATATCCAGAACATGTTACGCAATATCTTACCCGAAAATATATACTTGAACATGGGGGCCCCGGCGGCTGACGCAATATTACGAATCTAGGGCTCTGCCCCGCGCGATGTGAACTTTGACATTTATATCCAGAACCCGTAGCGAACCACCTTTCCCCCTTCCCCCACCCCCCCGCCCCGCGCCGCGAGATAAGGGTTGAACGATTTAAGTCATTAGGGACGTTTATTATGACGCATACTGTATGTTAGCAATCGGTGACCTTGAAGTGGCCCACTGTCAGAAACCCAAAATTGGTGGCCCACTGTCAGACTCCCAAAAATTGGTTTGGGGTCAAGTGAGGTCATTTTGTCGTAGAAGTGAGGTATCCCTACTACTCATAAAATTTAAATGATTGAACACTGTTGAACATATCAACTCTAGTAAAATCAAATTTAGAATAAAATTTGTAAAATTTTATAATTAAATCTTAATGAGCTTGGCCGCTTCTCGAGGATACTTGTTAACAACATCGATTATAAATACCACTACATAGGTTAAATTAAATTTACCTGCAACGTGTTGCAGTCGAATGCGCTTGACGCTACCATTAAATGAATGACGGGACATTACCCTCGGAGGCAAATTCCCAAATAAAGTCCTTGAACTATACCGCTTCTGGCCGAGGTGCGCGGTGTCGATTTTACAGCACCTTAGTTTTACGGTACCATGATGCGGTAATAAAACTTCGAACGCAGCAGGGAGCCTTTTCAACGACAGCCACCTGGCAGGGTGAATTTCCAACATCGACCTAAACTTCGGCACGGTGGGAACCAGGTCGTGGCCTAATTTAACATCTTCAAGCAGAGCCAGTAATCCAGCGGCAAGTTGCACGTGCGATTTGGAACATGGAAAATTGACACGCAGTCACCGGTAATCACGAATTCGGTGCATCGAGAGCCGGGAGGCCAGGACTCCGAAGGTCGCACTTAAATCGAACTTGAAAAATCTCCTGTGAAGAAGTTCACAGATTAGAATCACATTTTAGGAAACGAAAGGCTACCTACCAGACATTAAAGGAATTTAATTGCATTAGCAATAACTAGCGAATCTGCATTCAAGTATGGAGATTTTTGCACAAAACGAAGTAATTTTACGAAGCCATAAAAAATGGACGCCAACGGGCCCAGGAAAAGCGGATTTACTTGTTCCAAGAATCGATAAAAGAGTGTCGCTTTACGACATAATCCAATAGCGATCACCGGAAAATAAATGACATAAAATCGCCCAATAACGTTCGATATCGTCATATTACAATGGACGTCAGGTACGCCACCTAAAGGTCAAGACGTCAAACTTGAAGAATTGTGAACTACTGACGCCGGTGAAGAACTAGGCTAAATATGCACTTTGTCTTGTCTAACATCAAGGCGCTAAGGGTTGCTAAATTGAAATGCAACAACTCATAGCAGCGAATTCGAATGGAATGGCCTAGGAGGAAAGACATGTTTGCCTGGGGCTGCTTGGAATGGAACATTTGTTTGAATTCAGTTATTATATCCGTATCTTACTTAATTTATATACTTATGCCCTATTGATGTTTTGCGTATCGTAGACATTTATCGTTTTGACGTAATTAAGAATCCAGCCGTTTTCAGCGGACGTTGATTTTTAGCAAGGTTTTTCCATTGTTGCATTTATTTATGGCGCCTTCTGCGCATTTAGAGGCCTATTTGAAAACACCAAAATTGCTAATCATAAAGGTCACCACGATACGTAATTACGAATTACTTTGTTATGTATTAGTAATTTAACGTCACGCCCGTGCCGTATTCATTTCTTAGAGTTGCCTGTAATTTGAGGTGGCTGAAATTGATGTGATTAATGTAAGCTGTATTTTAACCAATAGAGCAGTTATTTACTTTGATACGTTGTATTTTGTTTATAAAGCTCCTTTCATGGCCGACCAGCTTTTCGGAAACAGAGGAAAAAGCCCTGGTCCTGTGTCGAGTTCATATTCACGCTTAAGCAACAGCAGGTGGCGACTAATCATTGTCTCGTATTTGTCATGTACCCTTGTGGTACAAACATGTAACCTGAGGCGGGCAACCAAAATACAGAGGTATTTCTGCCCTTTTGACTGAGCTATCGTCGAATTTAACTGAATCCGTAACTTACGTTAAAACAAAGTTCAAAATTCAGTTTTGTAACATATCGTCTTTTTACTACAGGTGTTCATTATCTGAACCAGGGTTTACGTTTGGAACAAGCCAATCGCATTGATTACCATTTGATATTTATTCTCAAAATAATAAGTTAGTCTCATTTATTGGTCCACATATTCCTAGATAGATTTCTTACCCATACATCTGATTTGAAAGTATTAGCCAGCAAAATTTGTATTTCTACGTCTACTTTTACTTTTATCTCTACAATGTGACTTCAGCACAGATACATATACCATAAATTGTGATGCTGATTACGAGTAAAAAGTTCTATTATTAGAAAATTTAGCTATATTAACCAAATGCCTTCTAAAGTAGTAATAAACCCGTAGAAACATATACATATCTTTCTGGAAATAGATAGTACTGACTCACCTGTGAAAGCTGCCAAATACTGCATGTATCTTGCATTTTTCAACGAAAGGCGTACCATTATTTTATAGAAACATAAAAGCTCGTTTGAAGTTTCACTGCAGAAAATTGATGTTAAAATAATTGCCCATGTGAAATGTGATGTCGCAGCACTTTTTATTTAAGGCAAATTGCCTACACAAAGCGAATGAGTTATCCCGTGTACGTTTCTCCTTGATAAACCACTTGCCGATAAATAATTCTGCGTGCTAAACAATAAAGATACATCAATCATTATTAGCTGGCCACTTAAGATTATACTGAAACTGTATTGTTAGTAGAAATGCATAAATTACAAAATTCAATTAGATTTAATCGTATCATTAAAACGTGCGAAAGAAGAAATCGTAGTAGACTTTATAAAATTTATCACAAGAAATAAGCTTTTTGATTATTTTCCATAGTGGACATATTTTAGCTGTACATATTTCAGATCATCACGTCTAAAGAGAAGAAGAAAATATTTTGGACCTACTATGAACTTAAGATTATTAGTCCGGGTTAGTAACAATTAAAAATCCTGCATATATGAGTCCGTCTTAATATTATTATTTTTGCACTTGCGGGACTAAAGTTGGCACTTTAGTCACTTATTTCAGGGACTAAAGTAGCTCATTTTATCTCTAGGGACAAAAGTAATTACTTTAGCCCCTAGGGACTAAAGTAAAAATTGTTACCGTATCTATGGTAATCTATGGTAAATTCGGGGTTAACAGGTTAGGTTTCGCGTCAGTTTTGACATAAACTGACGCAAAACCTCATCTATTAACCTCGAATTTGACATAATTGTGAGCTCTTGTCATAATGACTTACAGTGCCACCAACTTTAAAATTTAGCAAAGGCTACTAATTTTTAAATAATTGTAACTAAAATGTCAATAAATGACGTTTAAAAAAACGGGTTTTCGTTTTAAATCTTCCTGCAACGTGAAAAAATAGTATATGCAACTCGGAGAGAATGCTATTTTGCTTCAGTGCATAATCTACTATTAGATAGCTCTTGAAATTAGCTCTATGTATTATTATTATTACTTATTACCCAAAACCTTTAAACATTTAAAAATTTGAAATGAATATAGTAATTAAAAAATTACAGAAGTCGCAATTTACCAACCTTCGTTAATGCATTAAAAATGAATTTTGCTAATTTTTCAAGTCTGGCACAAAATTTCCAAAATCTGAAAAAAATTACGAGAGATAGAAATAGAAAAAGTTTTAAAATTATTCACATCTGTGCTATTATTGTTTATTATACGCCACGCGAAACGTTACTGCGAAGTTCTACTGATTAGCAGATCATTAAGAAATAATACGTATGACAGTTTTAAAGCTTTTCAGCGTCTTGTAAACTTTCATATTTATTTGCAATTAGATAAAGATGTTGAATTCGATATTACATTAATTTTTTTTATATAACTTTAGAAGACGTATTGCTTATATTGAAACAAATCTTTAGCTCCTGCTATTTGTTTCGCCATTTATTCATCTATTCCGGGCCAGCCTGTATAAGTTCACTTGAGTTATAACCCGCTGCATTTCAATTCATATCAAGCTTGTCCGCGCAAAGGCGCTGGATTTGGTTTTTCCGAAATTCACTTGTTATCTCCTTGCACCAGCCGCCGCGGTCATTTTTCCGTCCGCGACCTCATTTTACATTTCGCTTTTGGTTGGAGCAACTTGTTCCAAGAAGGCATTTTGGGTGCTATAGCACCTCAATATTAAATTTCGTTTGCGGGCTGATGAATGGAATCAGGTATGTTTTCGCTACTTGGTTTGATATTCAATTGTAGTAATTTCCCGTTTTTTTTATTAGCTCTTTCCTTGACGTTATTTTTTTCAACGTCACCTCTTAATTGCCGCTTTTAAATACCGCTTTTAACGCTGTATTTTTAGGGCGATTTCTCATTTAGATTGACGCCACGTTAGCTGTCCTAATTGGCATATGACGTGGGCCTGCAGCTCCTTCTGGAATGCCATTTTGAACCTGCCGTTCGTGACGTGAGGCATCCGTTTCCTTATCAACTTTGGCCACGAGGTCTGTACTGTTGAAAGCTGTCACGTTACGATTATCCTGGACCAATTATTCACCTCTTACATGCGACTTTTTTGTCACAACCAGGTTAGTCTCAGATATCTACGACGTTCCATCACCGTTAACCGATTTACCAGTTCTAAATGTAATTTACACTTTATAAGTTGAATACTTAATGTATTAATTGTTTCAATTTACAATTTATAAAGTTAAAGCTACGTTGTATAAATTTAAAACATAATGTAATAATTGTTCTATGATCTACATCTCACAAATTTAAAGTTTTGCTTAATGAATACGTATTAAAAATCTTGTAAAAAGTGCCTTCACGCCATTTTAATATCACTACCGAGATAACGGTGTAGTTTCCCTTGCCATTAATTAATTATCTTCTAATTAAAATCCATATTTATTATTAAGAGCACGGGCTATTACAATATATTACACAAACAGGGTTTTCATTACAGAGACACCTTTTTTATTGTTTCAAATCTTACGCAAAATGTTTTTATCTCGCGAGAAATATTTATTTTTGTTCAGGTTCCCCCACAATCTTGTGACTGTGGATGTTGAATTTCGTTGGTAACAAGTTAAAATGCAATTTGACATCTGATTGGAGCACGTCATTTCCTTTTGACATTTTTTTCTTTATTATATTATAAATAGCAGCAACTGTGCCACTTATTGCTCCCACTACTACCAGTACACCAGATGTGATCCACATCCATGACTCATCGTTATAATGTATATTCATCATTATATAATTCCAAATTAAACTGTTCTTTTGGTTTCATAATAGGTCCCATTGTGAAAATAGTAACGGATTTTGTCATTTATCCAGGAACCTTCTTCGTTTGCATATTGCACTGTTGCTAAGAATGTCTTGTTTATATATTTGAAGGTCATTGACTTCTACTGATGCAGTGTCGTTGCCATCAAATGATGTCAATGCATTTACAAATTCAGCGCAAATATCTACGTTCATCACGTAGGTAGGCCAATACACATATAAAGTTTTATTTATTACTATCGTTAAAGCAAAATACAACAAGGCGCTAGCCATTATTCTAAATATATGACAGTGTTATACAATTTCGTTCGTATTTCTATTACACATTTCTTCTACTTTCGAGCGCGCGCATGGTCACATTCTTCCTGGTTCATTTTTTGCGGTAGGTGCTGCTCTGCGGTGTGTGTCCAAGTTTCTGATCTAAAATACGTTTACAGACCTGTCCCTTTGCCATGCACTTTTGCTACTGACTCCTCGTAAAATTAAGGTCATTGCGGAGGCTCAATAATTGAGTATCCTGGAAGGTTGTCTGCGTAATTAAAAAATCTAACTGCACCTTGTCATCGGCATACTCTTGAATATTTTTTTCCACACACTTTGTAGCACTAGGTAGCGATACTTCATCTCCCAATGCATTGTACATAGTAGAAAAATTAAACATCGGAATTTTATCGCCCCAAGAGGGTTGATTTCTATTTATGCTAGTAGTTCCATTTATCCACATTTGCGAATTAAATAAATTACCGTCCACACTTGCACTTGCTACCAGCATAATTGCAATCAACTAATTAACAATCATTTTCGCCGTAATTGCTGCAATTGAGATATGTTCACAACAAAGTTCACAACTGGCAACAATGTTAGGTCACTTAATTTTTCTTAAAATTTCTCAAACTGCATTGTTAATTCGCCCAAGACAGAATTGTATATCGATTGCAAATCTGTTCCTTGATACACAGAATAATTACTTACTACTGAATTTTTGTCTCGCGAGAAATATTTATTTGTGTTCAGGCTCCCCCACAATCATGTGACACTAGTACCACATCCTCCTCCCCCAACTTCAACTTTTTGGGGGTAGTCGTACCTGTCGCCTTACCTACTAGTATAAACAAAACAACTTTCTTCAGCACCTTAATTGTTCACGATTTCCCTCTGAAAAAAAACATGAGAAAAATCTAGTATTTTCTTTAATATTATCATTCCTCCAGTTCCTAGTGTGTCTTATTAACGGTGCTAACTGTGTCATAAGTATTTCCAGTAGTAGATATTTGTTCCTCTTATAACTATACTTCCACTTCAGTTGTCAATACCGCTTCACATGAGCACAACAGTTTGTCTTTGATATAGAGGAGTGAGGAAAAGCACATAATGAGCCATAGGCTGTTCCATCTAAGACTATCAAATAGCATATGTAGCATATGAAAAATCGTGGTTAATTGTATAAAGTTTATCCAAATACTTGTGATTAAATATTTACCTTAAACAAATCTACTTTTAAATTCGCGTGTTCTTTTTCTGTATTATTTTTCCTATCATAAACTCCAGCATAAATACTACAAAAGATAAGAAACATCCATATGAAAGAAATATAAAAATATGACGTAACTCATCAAATGCTAAAATATCAGTAGTTTTTCGCATTCGCTGATTGATAATGTAAGACATCTTGGCAACAGCGTCTGCCTTTCTATAAATATATTCTACGAATCCTGCAGCTTTTATCCGGATTAACAACTGATTAAGTCGCTCGTACATGGGAAATCCCTTCGCACAAGCAAATATCACTTTCACACTGACAATACCGGAGCCGGACATTTGGGCGCGGCCGTTTGGGCGCGGCCGTTCGGGCGCGGCCGTTTGGGCGCGAAGACACTTGGGCGCAGAGCCACTTGGGCGCGAGACATTTGGGCGCGAGGAAATTAATTAACGTATATTAGTTCTATTAGCTAGCTTTACTATTCATAGGTCTGAAAAATTATTTTAAATAACGAAAATTACATAAAGCACGTCCGAGGAGGTAGCGGGCGGCAAAAATTTAGTATAGAAATATTAATTGTCAAAAATAGAATATTCTTAATGCAAGTAGGTTCGACGAAAACAAGTTAGAAATTTTAACTTTCCGGTAAATACTAACAAATTTTTTGCGGAGATTTATTACATTAAAATAATAAGTAACAAAGAATAAATGAATAGAGATTGGGTACAAATAGAGCTATTGATGAACCATCCAACCATTTGGAGATTCGTCGACCGCCTGAAAACTGTTCAACGAGGGAGTGATGTTGCTTATGAACAGTTACTTGCGGTAAATGAGCCCACTGAACTAAAAACAAAAATGTATCCAGGCTGATAGAAAATAAAAAAATTGGTTGAAGATTATAATAATCAATATAATCATGTAGACGGCGTAAACAATAGGGGCATTCTATAATTTTTAAGAGGCATTTCGTACAATTACGAAATAAATGCGTAGATGCTTCTTGTTTATATTTTAAACAATTGTATACAGTGTGGTCCATTAAGTGTGCAACAAATGGGAATTTTTTTTATTAGTTGTCAATCGAAATTTAAATATTGCCAAAAGTTAGTGCATGTTCGATAACCATATCAGATGCCCTTAGAATGGCTTCAAGTCAAACAATATACAGGGCAGGACAAAAAATATGAAATTCGTTCAAGAACAAAGTTACCTTATTTCAAAAAATATAGCAAAATTTTACTGAGAAAAGTTGTTTAGAATTAAAAGCTATGCTGAAATACAAAGTCACGACCTCCTATTCGAATTTTGATTCTTTTTTGGAAAATTTTGTATTACCCCCGTATGATACATATTTTTATTATTTTGATTTTATATGTATTTAAAGTAGCCACAACCACATCCCTTTTAAATAACTTTTAGCAACTTGAAGCGTATTTGTAAAATTTACTTGGATTTATATTTTTTTAGGTAAGCGTACACTTCATGTTTGTTGCAACGATATTTAACAGAACTTTAGAATTTCGCAAATATTCTTTTTAACAAGGAAAATGCTTTACTAATAATAATTTACATATGAAAAACTCTTAATAAAATGAGAATAATAAAAATATGTATCATACGGGGATAATACAAAATTTTACAAAAAAAGAATCAAAATTCGAATAGGAGCCCGTGACTTTGTATTTGAGCATAACTTTTGATTCTAAACAACTTTTCTCAATAAAATTTTGCTATATTTTTTGAAATAAGGTAACTTTATTCTTGAACGATTTACATATTTTTTGTCCTGCTCTGTATATTGTTTGACTTGAAGCCATTCTAAGGGCATCTGATATGGTTATCGAACATGCACTAACTTTTGGCGGTATTTAAATTTCGGTTTTACAACTAATAAAAAAAATTCCCATTTGTTGCACACTTAATGGACCACACTGTATATTTACTTTAAGAATAATATGTATTATAATGGTAAAAATGTCAAAAATAAATTTTGATTATTAAAATTAATCTTTTTATATTATTATTTATTATTATTCTTATTTCTGCTCTTATCTTCAGTTAGTCGGTTCATAACATAACGAAAATAATGGATTACTTTACAATTTAATGTTTATTGTTAACTATTATCATTATAAACAAAACTCGAAGTCGACTAGTTTCGGCCAAAAGAGAATACATATTAGAAACATACTAGCAACCAGTGAGACAAATGTCTCATTTAATAAAACAAAAAAGACCTTTTTTCAAATAGAACGCGTATTAAATAAAAACAATAATATTTTTTAAAATCACGTGATTGAAATTCGGTTCCTGACCTGACATGACCATTCCAAACATATAACTTCAATAACTTTTTCATCTATCTCTTACGGTTTGGCTGCTGAAACAGCGTCCCGGACACACAAAACAGGGTCCCAGACAAGCCTATTATATATATGGATTAAACATTAGAACCATAAGTCAATTAAATATAGCACAGCATTATTCATTTACCAGTACAATAAATGTATTTCTATTTAAAATTATTCTCAACACCTATATATAATCTATTTCCATCTTTATTTCAATTCAGAATTATTATTTCATATCTAACATAGGTACTGCCTTTTTTATGTATTCAGAATTATTTCAAAACTAATCTAATATTCTACCTTCTTTATTTCTATTCGGATTTATTTCAAAACTTATTTAATATAGGTACATACTACCACCTTATTTAAAATTAATCGCATGACGGTTTCAATAAATAATTGGATTATTCTTTTAATATTGTTTGATTAATTACATTAACTTCTCAGTATAAATAATGATTTAATAAATGTCCCAGGTGTCTCGCGCCCAAGTGTCTCGCGCCCAAGTGTCTCGCGCCCAAGTGTCTCGCGCCCAAGTGTCCCCGCGCCCAAACGGCCGCGCCCAGACGGCCGCGCCCAAACGGCCGCGCCCAAATGTCCTAGACCGTGACAATACTACTGTCAAAAACATAAACCCGCGAGTTACCATCCGAATCTATATAATAACGATTTATTGCTTGCTGTAGTACTCGGCTGGGTTTTACGGTGGCAAAGTCGCCCTCAAAAGCAGTTCTGTTGATACATGCATTTGTCTCAGAACAAATGCTGCTGTAATGGGTACTGAAATAGATGTGATCTTCGTCGTCTGTGCTCAGATAAAAGTTGTAGACATATTCTGAAAACCCGAACTCCAGTTTGGAGTCGATCAGTTCTTGCACTGTTGAAATTTGCTTTTCGTACGTATCAAAATGCAATGCAGCAACCAGTTGGCTTTGGAAAGCCAATGCGAATACCCATCCAAGAAGTACTGATGCAATGAATGCTATTTTTATTGCAGTTACATGTGGTAAGGCGATGCCAAACTGCGTAGCCAAGCAACGTAAAGAGAACAGAAAGCAGTTTGATAACTCTTGATAACTTCTGCTATCAGAACATCTTCTAGACAAAAAATACATAGCGGTTGATGTAGCCAATAAGGCTACAACAATAATCCAAAGATTTCTCCGAAAAAGGTGTACGATATTCTGCCATCGTGGTTCAACCCTTGCAATAGGTACAATCCATTTAGGAGCGTCCTCCATGTGAGGAAATGTAAGGTCAAAATCCCAAGTATACCATATAACGAAGAATCCTATGCCTACGTCAGCTTCATAATTCTGGAGATCCCCATAAGCACCATCGTAGACGCTACCATTTCTGAAGCCCCGCGTTTTGTATGTCCTGTTCACATATTGAATCTTAAATCCCATAAGTTCTTGCGCCTAGACGAATATAAAAAGGTAAATAAACAAAAAATTAAGAGAGCTTATCACTAAAACTAGTCGCCAATGTGCTATATAAGCCTTGGCAAACCTGTTCCGATTTTTTAGTCGTTTAAGTTAAACTATAGTGCAATGGTTTAATACCCGCAGCAATTCTGGTTGCTTAACTATCACGAAAATGAAAGAATTTCAAAATGAGCACAGAATTAATGTTTTGTTTATTGCAAGACAAAGTCAGTATTTTACACTAATAAATGTCCGATATGATTAGCAGTAACTATAATTTGAGTGATGAAAGTTAGCCTTAGATAAGGCAGAATCAAAAGGGTTACGTTTAACGTTTTATCTTTGGTTTTATTCATAATTGATGTTCGGAATGGCAATCACACCGTAATTTATGTAGCTGTCAGATTTGATTTTGTAACTTCAATACAATAATGTGGGAACTGAGGCCTGCTTCTACACCTCGTTAAAAGTCTAATCTTAATGAAACTCAAAGCTAGTGGGCCTCCAATTGCCTCCCTGTGAAATTTACCTTGCAAGTGCAGCTTCGTAGGCTGGATCACAAAATCATACAACGCCACAGCAATTATAAACTTGGTGACGGCTTCCTGCTCCAAATCCCTGGATGTGGGGCTCGATGAAGGATTCCCCAACACGCAGTACACACAACTCTTGCTGGCCAATGCTTCCAACTATTTGAAAACTTGCCCGAAAAACTCGCCTCGCTGTAGAACGCACCTGGTCAATTCTTGTAGAGCTTCTCCCTCTTCACTGGGGTCTGTTACCAGGACGAACATTACACACAAAAATGCTCTGCATAATGGTGAATATAAAAAATCACTTTTCAGCTCACACAGAAAACTTTTTTATTTGAAAATTTACATCAATCTCGGAGCACCTTTTGTACACAGCACAATTTTTCAAGGCTTGGTTAGCCAATTTACAATTAAATATCTCGTTTCCTAGCAACTATGTTTTACAATTGTTGTATGAAATAAGTTTTGATATAATGTTTTTACTTAGGAACTAAACTGTCTTTTTCCTGGAAATTGTCAATCGTAACACTTGAAACTTTAAATCTCTGCTTTTTTAGAAATGCATTGTTTCACATGAGTCTATTTAGCATCGCACAATAATTGTCTGTGTCCTATAATAGGTTACCTTATTTTGCTCTTTGCAATCTTTGCTTCCTTGCACTGCTTTGCACTGCGTCTTTACCCATCAGCTGTCTTGCCGTTTGCTGGCTTCATAAACTTTTAATACTAACACTCATATAATTTTTGCAACGCCACAAACCATCTCTGTATCATGTTAAATTCACGTTAGTGTATTGACGTTACCAAACTCAAATCTGTCAGATACATAAATTAAGCTACGTTTGCCATTACGAATATTAATTATGAATAAAACGTTAAATGTAACTCTTTTAATTCTGTCTTATCTAATGCTAACCTTTCTCAATCAAATTACAGTTACCGCTAATCATATCACATGCATTTATTAAATGTTTTGTTTATTGCAAGATAAAGTCAGTATTTTACACTAATAAATGTGCTCGATATGATTAGAAGTAACTATAATTTGATTGAGAAAGGTTAGCATTAGATAAGGCAAAATCAAAAGTGTTACGTTTAACGTTTTATTCATAATTGATGTTCTGAATGGCAAGCGCACCTTAATTTATGTAACTGACAGATTTGATTTGGTAACTTCAACACAATAATGTGAATTTAATATAATAGAGAGATGGTTTATGAAGCCAGCAAACGGCAAGACAGCTGACGGGTAAAGAAACGGTACAGAGCAGTGCAAGGAAGCAAACATTGCAAAAAGCCAGATAAGGCAACCTATTGTAGGACACAGACAATTGTACAGTGCTAATTATAAACATGTGAAACAGTGCATTTCCAAGAAAAAGACAGTTCTTAAGTAAAAATATTATATCAAAACTTATTTCATAAAACAATTGTAAAACTTTTTTTTTTAATTTAATTTATTTATAGTGCCCTGACTACAGAGGTCTTAAGACACTTAATAATTATGTGCGGTATACTAATACTATACAGTGAATAGCTACAGTGAGTTGTATATTCCTGTGTCTTTAATAAAGTCCAACAAGTGAGGTAAACTTTTAAAAGCCGATTGTAGATTTTCACCAATTTTAAAACGAGATCGGGCACTTTTATATTTTGAACACTCGTATAGTATATGTTGCACTGTTAGGTTACTACTACACTGGTCACATGTGGGACGCACTTCACCTTTTAAAAGGTAGTCGTGAGTGAGTTTTGTATGGCCTGCCATCAGGCGCATTATCGTACACTGTCTTTCCGCTTCATGTTTTGGTTAAGCCATATAGATGGAGATGTTGGTTTGAAATAGTTTTTCCTATCCGCCGTTCTTGTCCATTCTTCATGCAATTTTGTTTTCACAGATTGTTTTATACCAGTTTTACAGTCAGTTTCTGTTAAGTGGGTTGTACTGTAGGTGTTTCCATATGCTGCTTCTTTAGCTAAAGTGTCTACTCTTTCATTGTTTTGGATGCCTGAATGTGATGGGACCCATATGAAACTAACTCGCTTATTTTGAAGCTGAAGTTTGTGTCGGACTGCGTGAATATCTATTACATATTCATTGTCGGAATAAGGATTTTTCAAACCTTCGATGGCACTGTGGGAATCGGTAATAATGGTAGCTTCATCATCTTCACCTTTTAGAACGTAATTCAGGGCTTCTTTTATAGCGAAAAGTTCTGCACTGTAGATAGTTGCCTTGTCTGGGAGTTTAAACTGATGGTACGTGTCTTGATATAGAAATGAATATCCTACGCTGTTGTTGATTTTAGAACCGTCCGTAAATATCTGGTTGGTGGAGAATCTGGAGGAGATACCGTAAATGCAGAGACATTATTCAATTTTCGATCTGATTAAGCAGTTGACCATAGTTAATATTGATTTCGTGTCTGCTCTCCATTCTTGGTGTGATATTATTTTAATAACATTGAGTGATGCTCTACAGCTAGCCATAACAGTTTTAATGTGAGATACCCACGTCATTCTGCTATCGAAAATGACTCCTAGATATCTGGTTTCTTTGACATATTCAAGAGATCTGTTGTATAAACTTAAGGCTGATGTCGAGGGATTATGATGTCTGGAGAAATTAACACACTTTGTTTTTTTTTGCTGAAAATCGTAATCCGTTCTTTTTGGTCCAATCTTGAAGATTATTGAGTGCTGCTTGTAGCATATTTTGTAGTTTTACTGGGTCTTTATCTGATGCATATATGACAAGGTCATCAGCAAACAGTGAACCTTGGATTTGGATTGGTAAAGAGTCCAATATGTCGTTGATTGCAATCAGAAACAATGTCACACTGATTACAGAACCTTGGGGGATTCCATTTTCTTGAAGTTGGATGGAGGAGAAAGGTTCTATTTTTTAGGAAGTTATCAATGAACTGTACTAAGTAACCCTTAAATCCCCAATTTATAAGGGTTGATATTATTTTACGTCTCCAAATAGTATCATAAGCTTTTTCCAAATCGAAAAAGATTGTTATCATTAATTCGTTTTTTATTATTGAGTTTTTTGCTGCTATTTCTAGACTGCTTACACAATCGAGCGTGGAACGATGTTTCTGGAAACCACTTTGTTTTGGATTAATCAAATTTGATTGATTTAAGCATGTTCTTAGTCTATTATTGACTATTCTTTCTAAAATTTTGCAGAACACTGGTGTTAGAGATATTGGCCTATAGCTGTCTGTATCATGTTTCGGTTTATTAGGTTTTACTATTGGAATGATAACTAATTTTCTCCATAATGTCGGGAACGCACTTTTTGACCAAATATAATTAAAAAGTTTTAAAATTTCTGTTCTTAGTTCAGTTGTGGAGTTAGTTAGCATCGAATAGTGTATGTTATCAAATCCTGGGCTCGACTCTTTGGTCTGTGTTAACGCGTTTTCCAATTCGATGGAGGAGATTTCAGTATTGTAAGGTTCGTCGCCTGTTGCTGGTATATTTATTTTGTTCTTCTCTACTTCAGTTTTGTAGGTTTGGAAGTCTATGTCATAATTTTTACTGCTTGAGCTTACTTTGAATTTAGACGCTAATATGTTAGATATATCTTCCTGTGCAGTGGGAGTCTAGTTATTTATCTTGATACCTGAGTTATTGAAGGGTGTATTAGAGCCATTCATTTTCTTAATTTTACTCCACATTTCTTTGGTGCTTGTGGTTGAGTCAATAGATTTAACATAGTTTTTCGATGAATTTTTCTTACTGTTCTTTATCGTTTGTCTAGCTATAGCTCTCATTTTTTTAAACTGAATTAGGTTTTCGTTTGTTTTCTGTTTTTTGTATCTACTAAAAGCCCTGTTTTTGTTTTTCACTGCTTCTTTACATTGGCTATTTTACCATGGCACCTGGTAAGTTTCTTGGGTAGAACATGATGTGGGGATTGTTTTTGTTGCAGCTTCTATAATAATATCATTAAGTGCATTAATATTGGTGTCTATATCTAACGATTCGGAAAAATGTATGGATTTTTCCGTAATTCCTTTTTATAACGGTCCCAATTTGCACAAGTTATTTTCAACTTCTTTAATGGTGACGGTTCAACTGGAAGTTTTGTATCAATAACGATAGTTGCAGGAAAATGGTCGCTATTGTAAGAGTTTTCCGATGATGACCATGATAGTTTAGCGGCTTGTTTGGAGTCACACAATGCTAGATCGATCTCTGAAAAGGTATCCGTTTTTGGATCGAAGTGGGTAGGTTCTCCAGAATTAAGTAAGGATATATTATTTTGATCTAAAACTTTTTCAATAACTTTTCCATTGTTGTTAGCCTTGACACAACCCCATAGGGTTGCTAGGAGACGAGATATTAATTTGTTGCATTTGAAAAACCAAGCCTTGTAAAATTGTGCTGTGTGCAAGAAGTGCTCACAGATTTATGTTATCATCATCTACATCAAGGGTTAAACCATTAGGTTTGTTCCGATCTCATATATAAGCATTAGAATTGGTCCTTCCAACGCTTTCTTGGACGTCCTACACTCCTTCTTCCTCGAGGTCTGTATCTTAGAAGTTGTTTTGGAATAAGACTATCGTCCATTCTATCCAAATTATCTCGCCATAGTAACCTATACTGTTCTATTTTCTCTTTGAGGTTGAAAATGTATAATTCTTGGCGTATTTCATTACTAGGTTTTCGATTCATAAGTGTGTAGCCCGCCACCCGTCGTAGAAATCTCAGTTCTGCCGCTTCAATTTGTTTGTTTTGGTTTTTAGTTAGGGTCCAGTTTTCTGATCCGTGCATTAGCACTGGTACAGCCATGACTTTGTAGAACTTTAGTTTTGTTTCTTTACTGGTAAATTTTAGATGTCTATTTATAGTTCCGCACATATAGTTAAATTTGCTTACTTTATTTTTAACATCGTCGTTTACAGTATTATAGGAAATATTATAGCCCAGATAGTTGAAATGGTTAATCTGCTCTATTGGCTAATTGTCAATTATAATTTTTGCTCGGATTGGATCAATTCCTCTAAATGCCATTGCTTTTGTATCTGATGTCGATATTTCTAGACTATATTTTGTAGATGTGAAATTTAGTTTATGTATTGCTTCTTGCAAGCTGTCTTCTGTGTTTGCTATTAAAATCTGATCGTCAGCAAATAACAGTGTGTAGATAATTGAGTTATTAATTCTGAAGTGGCTTTTAAGTTGTCAGGTCATTTTGTATTTTAATTAGCCACCTAGGCTTTAGGGCAACGTGCCCGTATGTTAAACCCTTTTAGTTACTTATTTGGCTTCATCGCCTAATTCCATAATAATGATTTTGCACATATTTGGCCTCAAGCGCAGTATTTCTCGTCATCCGGGGCACCCCTTTGTTGGTACTTTGACAATCGGGTGTTAACGCTCGCAGGATTTCCGAACCTTCTAGAATTTACGCTGTTGGTGTGACTGCGAGGCCTCGCGCTGTCTTCGTTACCGGCACTTATTTGTTTTATTGGGCGCCTCGCCATTGGCTGTCTTTGTCACCGGCACTTATTTGTTTTATTGGGCGCCTCGGCATTGGCTGTCGAGAGTTACGTGGTAACGCCGTTTTGGCTCACGCCACGGCGGGGGTCGGAACGCTGCTTGCTTGGGCAGTGCTACTCAGACGATTGAACAAGGGAGGTGCTTGTGTGTCGTTAACGGCGATCTTATTACGCCAAGGCGTAGGTGTGATGGAATTCCATGCCCGGTTCTACGTCGTCACGTAAGGGAGTGTTCCCTTTGGCTCGTTGTACGAGGATTCCGTTGAGGTAGGACATCACTTGGGCTAGTTTGGCCGTCGTAGAGGCGTTTGTTGAAGCGCCAGCCTTTGTCGCCATTTTGGGCGCATCCAGACCATTCACACGTCGGCCGTTTTAGCGGCGAATGAATTGCCACAGGCAACCTGTTTCCCGCAAGCTGGACCGCACGCTGATCTCTTGGATCGTCACCAATAAAATTAAGGTATTTGTAACCATTGAATTATACTAACTTCTCGTGCGCGAGCTGTGCGCTTAATCATGTGAATAACTGTGAAATCTTGTGCACCGTTAAAAACGTACCCTTCGCATCTTAAATCGTTGTCCCGAAGTGGCGTCGCTCGCTCATTTGTGATCTAATCACTTCCCTCACTTGGACTTTGCTGTGTTTGCCCAAATTATCATGTGAGCATTTTTTGTTATAAACAAACGCTCCCGTTGTGGGACTCATATGTCAAACTGCTTTTGATGTTGTACAGTTATGGGTGTTGTTTAGTAACCGTAGTGCGCCCATCAGCTGATGCTTATTTATAAGAGTTAACGCAATGTTTGCGGCACGCTTTGCTGCCCCAATGTAAGACTGGACCAATAGACGCTTATCTAAGTAAGAGACGCTTTATTCTTGGTCGCTTTGTGCATGTTCTGTTTCAGTGTGCGGCCATCATTGAGGAGATGAATGTACGGTGGAGCCAGTGAGATCAGAGCGTGCAGGTAGGCTTGGTGGTGACATTGCCGTGGCTGATCTAAGTATTTTTGCCATCACGAAATCGTTGTGTGAGTTTATAATTCACGAGTACCCCTATCGACGGAGTGTCTTGAATACTTCGCCCCGTCTAACCGCCCAGGCCCGGTTATCCGGGTTAAGGCAGGCTTGGTGGCGCCCTCATAATTTTGACGTACCCTATATATATGCCTCAACACGCTTGCCCAGAACGTATCGTGTGACTCACGCCCGACTCCGTGAGCGTTCCAGCCGTGGCCTTTAGCCTGTTTTTAGCAGATCTCAGGGCAAGTGTGCCAGTTTTCCAGGACTGATTCCGTGGTGCGATGCTCACCTTGGGTGGGTGTCGTAAAGTTGTTTTAATACCGTAACAAATTTCTCTCTGCCATTCTTGTATAACTTCGTCAATATAAATATTAAAAAGTGTCGGTGATAATGGGCACCCTTGTCTTACTCCAGAATTAATCGTTATAATTTTGTTGTTAGTTGTGGGAATATCAATCATGATTATGTTGTCGTCATATAGGCTTTGTACAATTCTGACAAGGTGTTGGAGAATACCATGTTTTATCATAATATCCCAGAGTTTCTGTCTATTTACTTTGTCAAACGCTTTTTTATAATCTATACAGGCGATATAAGTTGAGAGGTTAAATTTTCTTCGTTTTTCTATTACCTGTGTTATTGTAAATATACAGTCAGAGCACGATCTACCTTTTCTAAAACCATGTTGTGTTTCGGAGAGAATGTTTTCTGTTATTGTATTAAGTCGTTTATTTACTATAGTTGCATATATGTTATAACATGTATTCAGAAGGCTAATGCCTCTGTAATTATTACAGTCGTTTCGATTTCCTTTTTTGAATATAGGAATCGCTTTCGCTATTTCCATTCATCGGGTATACGACCATACTTCCAACATACGTTTATAAAATCTAGTAATCGAAAATGTAGTGATATTGGTCCATATTTGACAAGTTCGTTGTTTAGGTCGTCACTGCCCGGGGATTTCTTGTTCTTACTGCGATGTATGATTTCAAGTAATTCATTTATTGTGATGGGATCTACGTTGTCATTATTATTAGCGAATGTTGGAATTTCGTCTTCTTCATCTTGAGTTCTTGAGTCTATACATTGTTGTAATAATTGAGCCGTTCATCTTCAATTATATTATTAATTACTAAGTTGTCTTTTTAGTTTTGTTTAGATGTTTTAAAATTGTATATGCTTTGTCTTGTCTTCCGTGTATATCTTGTTCGATGTCGCTGATATATTTATTCCAGCTATAACGTTTGATTTTTCTAACCTCCCTCCTCACGACTGCACAACGATACTTGTATTCAGTTCTAGTCTTTTCTTAATTTATTTGAAGATGTTTCAGGTATGCTTTCTTTTTACCATTAATAAGTTTAACTATTTCTTCGTTACATACTCTTAGTTTTATGTTCTTGGTGTTTTTCTGTCTCGTTCGAAGTGCTTCATTGGCTGCTTGTTTTGATACAATCGTTTTATCCTTTCTTCTTGTAGTAGGTGCACTTTATAAACTTTTTTCTGTTGTTGTGTTTGAGTACGTGTTTTTTTTTCGTTTGGTGGCATAGCAATCTTCGATATCAATAAGAAATGGTCGGAACTGATATCGCTACTGCGGTATACTCTTGTGTCTTGTACAAAATTCTTCAATCTTTGATTAACTAGTACGTAATCTATTATTGATCGACTTCCTTTTGCACTCCACGTATACTTATGGATACCTTTGTGTGGAAAGAATGTATTTGTTATCATTAGATCGTTAAACAAAGCGAAGCCAGATAGTAATTATCTATTGTTATTAAGTTTTTCTTCCCCATGACTGCCCATTATGTGTTCTATTGGTATATAATCTGTCCTATATTAATAAATACAATATTATTATTATTATTATTATTATTATATTTCCAACACGGGCATTAAAATCGCCTGCTATTATTACATAATCGTTCTTGTTAATAGTATTTACTACTTTTTGTACATTTTCGTAAAATTTTTCTATATCAGTTGTACGTTCATCAGGGCTGTATACGCCTACTAGTGTTACATCTTCTTTTTGTGTTTTATATCTGAGTTTTAGTATTCTTTCGTTAATGAATTGGTAACTGTGTATTGCAGTTTTCCATTCCTTCTTTATCACTATAGCTATTCCTTCAGCCGCATGTCTATCTGCTGGTATACCGGCATATAATAATATATAATGTTGTAGCTCTAATAACCCTTGTAATGTCTTTTCTGTTTCTGTTATTATAGCTATATCTACAATCTTTTCTTTCAGTTCTAGTTCTAATTCTGTTTCTTTGTGCGCTAATTCTCTAACATTCCAGACACCTATTTTAGCTACTTCTGCGATTCCTAACCTTTTATTTTTATTTGCGGTTTGTATCTTGATCTTGTGATGTTGTTGGCTTTCCTTTACATGAGAAATATTGGCACAGAATTTAGCAGAATTGCCCCCCCCCCCGTATCAATGGGACGATTCTCTAGTAGAGGTGTGGATTTCTACCACCCGGGGAATATTATAAACCGGTGAAGTTACCATTCTGCCGTTTTTTTGGTTTTATTTTTACGTGTGTAAAATTGTCTCTTTACGCCACAACTCTCCTTCTTTTCCCGGGGTTGGGACTGGCAGTAAAGACCTCTAAACTACATCCATTGTAGCCCAGAGGTTCATACATGCAGGTTTATGTAAATTGTCAAATAAAAACGTTTTCTGTGTGAGCCTAAAACTGGTTTTTAATATTCGCCAATCTGCAGAGCATCTTTGTGTGTAATTTTCATCGTGTTGACACATCCCAGTAAAAAGGGATCAGCTCTGCGAAGTTTCAACCAAGTGCGTCCGACATCGAAGACAAGTTTCGAATAGTTAGAGGTATCGGCCAGCTAGAATTTTATGTGCATCGTATTAGGGAATCCTTTATCGAGCCCTACAACCAAAAATTTGGACCAGAAAACCGTCACTAAGTTTATAATCGCCGTGGCGTCCTTAAAAAATGTGTCCCGCCTACGAATCTGCACTTCCAAGGTAAATTTCAAAGGGAAGCAGTTGCAGAGAGCCCACTAGCTTTGGGTTGCATCAAGATTAGACTTTGTACGAGGTGTAGAAGTAAGCCCCAGTTCCCAAATCCCTTCCAGAGGGGTTTTATCGAGCTAGCGTCCTCTGATTTTGCGATTTTGATCAGAGATTTGGACCGTGCAGGAAGATAAACAAATGCAGATCTCGGAGCGCCTTTTACGTCACTGACGTAAAACCAGGTTGGCCGGAAATTACGTCATATTATTTGCATTGTATTTACCTGATGTGAATTTTGCCATTTTTGGTGTTTTGCCTTCAAATTACGCTATTTTTATAGAAGCAATCCATACCTGTTTTTATGTCACTTTGAAGGTTAAACTGTTATGACAGCTACGAATTCGAGCAATTGCCATACGAGTTAATCTGTCCTACTCAAAAGTAATTGCAATACAAGTTGTTGAACATACCCCTTTGAAAAAGAGTTTGTCGCATGCTAAACCGGAGCTTTATTTTTTGCGGTTGCAAATGAATAAAATATAAAAAGCAATGAACCATTTATTCCTGAGAGTGAATTCTTTTATTAAAACTATTTTAATTTGTAAATTGTAATCTGCCCTAATTATTATTTCTTATTTAAAAAGCCTTTTTAAGTAGAGGGAATCATTACAACAGATGTGTAGGCAATAACTAGAAGGAATCATACTTACCATTTGGAATATCTCGAATTCCATTCCAGATAGTGGACTATCACTGTTATTGCTGTAATATATGTACGGAGGATAGTGCATATATGCTAATCGTACTGTAGTATTGAGCCAATTCTCTGGCAGTTTTTTAGGAAACAAATTCACAGTGTTTTGTAGTTTACCTTCGAAACATACGTTCAAAAGGACCTCATCCATACATTTACCATTACCAATAGAATTCTTGTAGGGAAAATAAGTGATCACTTGAGTTTTGTTTTGAGAGTTGAAGTTAAGAAACACTACAACGTTAAAAACATAAATTCTGTTGAGGACAGTGAACAAAACAGCGAGATGTCCTGTGAAAACGACTATGAATTTCGCCCTAGGATTCCAATGTACAGTTTTGGTCAACGTTTCAAAGACACTGGTAAGTTGATTTTCAGTGAGCGTTAATACATAGGTATCGGCTTTCCAAAGATACGAAATGAATAATTTTTGAGTGTAATTCGTTTGTATTATAATAGACCCTACTTTCAGTTGTAAGTCCTGCAGGTTTTCCATTAAATTTAGAAATACCGTAACGTCTGTCAATTTTAAATACTCATCCGTAATCTCATTAATGCAGCCTTGCAATGCTGTAGAGTTGTAGAAATTCAGCATCATGATTAGTTCCACACGAACTAATAAAGATAATATAATCCATAACGTTAAAGTGCTTACAATTTTCATATCCAGTACAGTTGTACTTTCAAGTTTAGTTTGACCACTTCGTAATTCAATTTTTATTATATATGATAAAAAGTGCGACATAAAATTCTTCTTGTACATCAAAATGACAACAGATTTAGGGTAGTTCTTGAAACTAATGTGTAGTAAACCGTTACTACAAACAAATACCTAATTAACGCCTGCCAGATACAAGATTTATAAGGTGGCAATAAATTTAAGTGCTACTTCACTCAGTTTAATGTAGTATTGTTATTGTTTGCGTTTATAGTGTAAACAAATTTATTCCCAAATGTATCATATACCAACAGTTAGATTATTGTTGAGTATTTTATGCCAATAATAATAATTTTATATTCTATATCAGAATTCTTTTATTAAAATCCAGAAATACAAATTTTGTAGGTTGAACAGATAAAGATAGCCATTCCAGAGCAAAACCTATTTTGGTCTGGGGTTGACATACATTTTAAATATGTTGTTTATTACTTACTTTTTTTTAGATTCCGCTTCAAAATTACAGGTATTCACAAATCTACCATTTAATACACAGGCAATAAGTAGGTATATCAAATAATAGTTCTTAACCTTGTCAAAATACCAACATACAATTAGGAAAAAATGTTCTCTTAATAGATCCCCACGTTCAGTGCTGTCATTTTGTAATATCTCCTTTATCGAGATACTGCATATATATTTTATCGTGCCCCACTAGTTGGTCGACACGTTGTAATATACCCTTGTGTTGTGGTGTATATGACAAAATTATATTGATGTTACTTCAATATAGTAAATTGACTTAACTTCTGTTAGTTACTCTTTAAAAAATCATATGAAACCTATTAACTAATCACTTCGACGTTTATTGCAATTTATTTATGAACTTTCACATTTACCTTCCCCAGTAAACCATGTTATATAGTATAGATGTAAAATAAATGTTTCTTATAAATGATGCAACTTCTATTCAATTATCGAATTTACGTTAGCTTTACCTAATGCTATGTTTAATGGCAGTAGTATTTTACCTAGATGTTTTTAAATAAAATAGATGTCACTAAATATACGTAAATGTAACATTGATTATATGTTAGTAAGGCAATGTTAGATAGCCCTCTTAATTGCAACATCGAAAATAAATTTTTTGTTTAATATAAATAATATATTCATTTTAAAATGTAAATATGATTGTGATTAAGAGATGAAATGTATTAATAAATGTAATTAAAATGCAAGGTTTAGAAGTATAATATATTTATTGTAGTAAGTAAAATACATCTACATGGTTATCCCTATACCTTTATATTATAAAACGATACGTATGTAATATACGGTTTGCGGAAAGTTCGTTCCCCATATTTCGGTCCCCACATTTCGTACCCCACATTTCGTTCCCGGGATATTTCGTCTCCCCACATCTCGTACCCGGAAACTTCGTTCCCGAGCGAGCTCAATTTGTCTCCTAGAGTACAGGGTGTTGAAAAACGAGTGCAGCATTCGGAATGCAGTTAGAAAAATTAAAGATATTTTAATTAATTTATTTATTATAATAAACTTATAAGAATAGTATCTCCTCGGATTGAGTTTACAAGAGGGAATTAAATTTTATTTTTAGTTTTACATAAAAATAAATGTTATAGGATATAAAATTCCTGCTTGGTTTGTAGAGAATTTTAAGAAAATTTTCAGTTTTTCAAAAATAAATCGGCCTTAACAGTTAAGCAAAAATTATTTTCTTTTCAGGTAAACTACCCTTATTGTTCATAATACGGCAAAATATTACTAAGAAAAGTTGTTCAGAATGAGAAATTATGGTCGTCTACAAGATATAAGGAAGATATTTAGATTAAACCGTAAACTTTAATAAATAAAATAAATTTTGTTCTTATAAGTTTATTATAATAAATAAATTAATTAAAATATCTTTCATTATCTAACTGTATTTCGATCGCTGCACTCGTTTTTCAACGCCCTGTAATCTTAGAGACAAATTGAGCTCGTTCGGAAACGAAGTTTCCGGGTACGAGATGTGGGGAGACGAAATATCCCGGGAACGAAATGTGGGGAACGAACTTTCCGTATCCCGTAATATACAGTGTCTCACATTAGACGGTACCACCCCAGTATTTTTTTTATATATTATCGATTTAAAAAAAAATTTTTTTCTTATTATGCTCCTCAGTAATTTCTACGTTTAGGGTATGTTACTTTCCCTTCACGATAAATTTAAAATATAAAATAATCAGCAAAATTGAAGAAGTCGTATTAGGTATTTTTTATCAAAAAAGTTGTTCAAAATCGTTCAAATAAGCTAAATCCCAAATTTCATTAAAAACAATAAGTTTTAGAAATCAAACTCGTTGTGGAACTTACCCACCATATTTCTATTCTTGACAATAGAAACAACTTTCTTTGGTACAAAAACGATAACTCACGCACTGATTCTGCTTTGAAGGAATGAAGAATTCTACACAATAGAATATTATAACTCAAGGTTATACTTTCAAAATTGACTTTTATTTTAAATTATAGTAATCCGATATTATTATATTAAATTATATCACAGGTAAAACCATTTTGCCCATGTGTATAACATTAGAATTGAATTATTATTTATCAGAAATCAGATAAATTGAACCCCTAACGTGATTGAAAATTTC
Organism: Agriotes lineatus; assembly: GCA_940337035.1. Classification (NCBI taxonomy): domain Eukaryota; kingdom Metazoa; phylum Arthropoda; class Insecta; order Coleoptera; family Elateridae; genus Agriotes; species Agriotes lineatus. Next base: position 1,531 of record CALNHX010007910.1, on the reverse strand, counting down.
CAAATCTCTTTCGAGTAAATATGATTAATTCTTAGCAACCAGTTCCTATATCAACTCCCACTATGTATTTTATACGATTGCTCTTGTACTATTATTTTGAAACTGACTGGATTTAAAAATAGATATTGCATGCCCTTGCATGTTTCATTGCAACTTTCAAAGTTAATTTTTAAAGAAAAGGAGCTATCAAATTCTGGATGAAAATTAGGCTCCGTTGCTGCAAAGAAAATAAATTCTAAAATTATGAAATTTTTAACAATATGCATAACAAATTGCAACCTACAAATCTTATACAAAACGAAGGCATACCTTTACAATATAAAAACTTTGAAGAAGAAGAGTGTATCCTATTTGAGTAAAATATTTTCTTAAAGGTTGAAACATTTCAAAATAATGCATAGGAGCTAGTTTTGTTTCAATCGACAGTGCTGCGTGTCACTTGGAAAGAACTATCACCATTTAGACAATGCACATACAAGAGCCAATTTGTTTATATCAATCTATTGAGTTCAAAATATATATCAACAACACAAATCAAAACACAAAAGAGATAAAAAGAAATAGGAATATGTACATCCTTAAACAACCTAAGTGCGAGATAGCTGGTTCTATTCGCATGTACTATGCAAGACAAAAAACCCCTTGATAGATATTTTAGCATAATATTATTAGCAAAAACGAGGCTTTGAACAATTACATTTATTATAACAATTTTAATTCATAGCAACGTCTAAACAAGTTGACGGTTAAGTTAGAAATACCTGTCAACTGTACATATTAAGACACAAAGCGCCATATTAACTGTCCCAGTTTTTTTGTCTTGTATAGTAAGTACATTTCAACACATGTATGAAACATCAATGAAAACGTATCAAAATAACATCGAAATAATTGTCCATTAAAAGAACGTAAATCTCAAAATGTTTTAATACGGTCCTGGCTTAACGTCGACCCTGATCCGGCTTTTATATATTCAAAGCACACTCAGTCGCAAAAATGTCCCGCAACTGAACGAAATTCATAATAACGATGCCTGCAAACATTTTACCTGGAATTCGACTACTGAGTTGGCGCTGCCGAAAATGGAAGCTTGGAATACGCCTTCAAATATAGCACAATTGGTGTACTAACATGAACACTACTTGAACTGAGTTCACAGAACCCATAAGTATGAGCTACATGAGACCTTGCGTTATCTTGCTTGAAATATCCTTGTTGTAACTCGTCATCATGAAGTTGGTCTATAAATAATTGGAGATCGTTGCAGTAATTACTTTCAGTCTTCGTTTGCGAGTTCTATTTACGTCAAGTCGTCACACTAATGGCGCGACCATGTGTGTAACATGATGTGATAACAACCATACCACATTAAAGAAACCAATTCGAAAGTTGCCAATACTCTACGTGTCGTCAGAAAAACTCCATGGCAATTGCCACATGCGAACAGTATTGATAAGCGTATTTAGATTGCAATTCATGTAGTACCCACCATACTAGAAAACATTATTCTGTTGTGTGAAGGACGACAGAT